>JARHVA010003846.1:1545000-1622500 GCA_037957365.1 Torreya grandis
TTACATGCATTTGAAATATTTTATGTATTATAGGATAAAACATGTAAATGAGATGAATAAGATTTTAACTAATAAATAATAGATAGTTTCAATCATTATGATCATGATTAGTATGAAAATCAAAAATTAAAAATATGAAACACTAATAGAATGTTAAAAAGGATAGAAGGAAATCTTAAAGGAAATTAGGGTTTGTAATATTCAACAATAAATGAGTTCATGAATATTTTTCATAATTTGTTTTGAATAAAAACATGGTGTTAATCCAATTATGAAAAATGGATGAATAAAATCATACTGTATAAAATGTTCAATAAATAATACAAGATTGATTTGGAACTTATTATTTATTAAAAATGTAAAAAATGGAAAAGACTAAAGAAAAGATACTTAACTGATACTCAAATCTAATGGAATGTGTATTCAAGATAAATAAGATATATTTAAAACTTATCATACTTAGTAATATCTAAGATCAGATAAAGTAATCAACTAATAATTTATTTAATAATACTATACTATATTAGGGTTATGACTAATAATGAATCCATTAAACTTACACTAAGGGATCTCTTATCACATAATGTCAAAGGAGGGATTTATGAGGCATTTAATCAAATGTCATTTTTTGATAACCCTAGCTAAGTCTTATGACTGTAATAATAGTAAGCAAGTTGATCTACTAAACAAAAATGCAAGATAATCTAGTAAATTAATGTGCATGTTAACCTAGTGTTCACCAAAGATTTGGGAATAAATGGGGAAGATAAAAAACATGAAAAAAAAATTCTATATAATATAACATATAAATAATATAAGGATAGATGCAATTAAATCCATTAGTTATAAAATATATACTTATTGAAATAAGAAGGGCTAAGAATATACTTACCTTTTTGAAGTGAACCCATCATGCCTCAATCATTCCCTTGGCCAATGGTTCTTTGAAATAGGCTTTTTTGGCTTGTAAGGATCACAAAAATAGTTTATATTTAGGATACAAGACTTCTCTTAAACACTCAAGACCTAAACAGGGTAAGTTTTACTTATCCAAAGAAAAAAACTTGACAATAAAACCTCCTATTGATTGTATAAGTAGGTTTGTGAGAAATAATGATGTATAATTGAATGATCCTATGTTTATAAATTAATTTTAATGGGAATTTATATCCAAGGATTAACTTTAAAATATCCCAAAAATTAAGCTTACAAATTTGTCCCTATCAATTTTTCTAAGGTGGGAAATAGATTCATTAGGATTCAAACTATGTTGGCTTGGGATGATGGAGTTTTGTAATGTGATTTAAATTACCAATAAAGTTGTCCCGGTCAATGTAGTATAAAAGTGGGTAAAAAGGGGTTTTAAATAGGTAGTGGATATTTTAGATGGTAAATTGATTATGGGAGTGTATAAGTGGGTTTTTAATTCTTAGGGAATCAAGTAAGAGCAGTTTATATTGGTTTTAGGTAATGGTATAAGGGCCAACAATCTTATGAATCACCAGAAGTCTTCCAACCCATTTATTAATGCACCCTTTAATGCATGCTATCATAGAGATTGATATTTGATTGGTTTTTATAAGAGAAAAAGCATTAATAAATGATAAAGTTTAAAAATATTATGTGTTTACATATGCCCTAATTGAATCTCATCACGTGTCACACAATTGTAACATGGGATGGTTCTTTGAGAAAAGAACATAGAAACACACAACACTGAGCTAATACATTATAGTAAAAGTCATAAAATTAAAGGACAATAAATAAATAATTGAAATAATTGAAAGTATCATATATGTAATTTGACTTACCTTTATCACTTAATGGTTACCTTCTATATTTTTAGTCTTGACCATGGAGGGTGTACTAATTGCTTTGGAAAAACCCTATAGATACAAAACTAAAGATTAGAAATAAAAAATCATAAGGAAATCAAAATAACCAAACTTTGCATAACTAAAATGAATCACTTGGATAGTTGGTAAGATATGGTGGTAACTACTAAGTTAGAGACAAAAGATCAAGGAAAATTGGATAAAAATGAGAGTAAATTAGGTAGCCAAAACTTCAAGACTATTAAATGACTAATAAAGTCAAAAAAAATGTTCTTTAAGTAAGAGAAGTAAAAAACTATATCAAACCATGTACATATGAAACTAACTTAATATATCTAGATTCAATGTAAAAAAAGTAACAAACCATACATTAAACAAGATGAAAAAAGAGAATAAAGTAAAATAACATTGATGGGTGAGAAGTAACAATCAAAACTAACTCAACAATGGAAAAAAATTGAAAATAGAGAAACAAAATAATATTGTTCACAAAAAAGGTGGCAAATAAATTTATAAATTTTAAATGAAACTAAGGAAATCTGAGAAGAATAAGGCAATGGTGTAAATAATTAATACATTGTCACTCAAAAATATAGTTTTTGTTTTTTAAGATAGATTAAAACAAAATAAAACTATTAGTAACATGTCTTTAAGAAGATGAAGAATAGAGAATATAGATCTTGGGAAGCCAATTTAGATACAACTTACCTATGAAGGGGGGAATGAAGTGGGTGGTGGAGGAAATATAGATAGTACCAAGGCAAAAGAATAATGAAATCAAGACTTTAAAATTAAGTAGGAAAAATAATATAACTTTCAACATTAAGGACTCTAGATAACTTGCCTTATCCACTCAATTTTGGGTTATCTAATGAAGTATAAATATCATACCAATTAAGGATACATACATGAAAATTAAAATGGACCTACCTTCCCACAACATGTTCCCTATTTCTTGGGACCCCTTACAAAGTTGAAAGTCTATTATGAAGATTAGGTACTGATGTGAGAAAGTATAAATCACTATATAGAATTTTTAAATATTCTATCCAAGTCTACTAGCCTATTGTACCTCAATGGACCTCAAATCTATATTGAGGCCAACTGTGAAGTTTGATATTTGACTAAAATAAAAAATGCACCTAATAATAACATATTTTGGTGTGAATTTGACTTTTGATTTTATAGATTCCTTTTAATCATTTCCTTTTGATTTTAAATGATTTCAATTTTAACCTTTTGGATGTCTTTTTCTATTCTTCCTCCATATAGATTTGGAAAACCAAACATGGGTGCTAAAAATGACTAACACTAGAAAACTTAGACTTGGTAGCTAGGTAAAATAAATTAGAGAGAATGGTGTCTAATATTCTTTTACTTACATGTTAAATAAGAATGCTATCTTGAAACTAACCTTGGTCTGCCCAAATTGGAATGTATATAGGGAAAAGGTATAATAAACATGAAATGATTGAGTTACCTCAAATCATAGAAAATGTGATAATGTGAAAAAGATGAAATGAAAATTAAGCATGACTCTATATCATAAGAAATTATGTTAGTGTAAGAAAACATGAATAATATCTTGTTTAAGGTTGTTGCCACAAAAAAGGCCAAATTTGATTTTGAAAGTATGAAATCACAATCCTTAGCCATTACCTTAATTTCCAAGAAAAATTAGTTTTAAAGATGGCTTAGGAAATTTGTAAATTTTATGAGGAAAGATTGGTCTTATCTAATGTCTTACATTATAAATCATAAAACATAAACTAAATCATGTTAAAATATGAAAATGTTTTTATGAGGAAGGCCTAGTCCTATCAAAAGTCTTATACTGTAACTCAATACAAGATAAGAAAATGAAAATAAACATTGTAAAATGATAAATTCTTGATAAAAAAGAAATGTCAAGACTAGATCTCTCTCTCTCTCTTTCTCTCTCTCTCTCTCTCTGTGTGTGTGTGTGTGTGTGTGTGTGTGTGTGTGTGTGTGTGTGTGTGTGTGTGTGTGTGTGTGTGTGAGGATGGTTGGGTCCTATCCATAGTCTTATGGTACAACCCATGAACTAAATGAGAGTAGTAAAGATAGAATGAAGTACTAATGATAGGAACTAAGGCTATTGATAATAATGTATTGCTATAAATTGGATATCTTTGTAGGAAACCTACAATAAGCATTAGTATTTGTAGTATATGAAAGTAAGTGAAAAAAAAATTTAATCAAAATTTTTATTTATAAATTAAGCATTACTGAGTTCTTTGAAAATATGTCTTTCATTAGTTTGTAATCTATAAGTACTAGGACCAAGGATGTCTTTTCCCAAGTAAGGACTCCACCATTTTTTATCATACTTGCCTTTCTTATCATGTGTCTAGTATAGTTTGAGACTATATCATAGATATTGAATGTTCATACTTTAAATTTTTTATTATGTTAGTTAGCAATGCAAGCTCTATAATGGAAACTTATGTTTTAAGACAATCATACGTCTCTCATCTAGGACATCTAAAGCATGGATATAGGCCCCATGTAATTCCTCATGAAGAATTATATAATAAAGATAAATACATAAATATGGTACTGTAAACATCCAATTCCTAACACCATTGTGTTAAACTTTTCAATCTTACTTGAAATTTGTGAAAATACACAATTTGGGCCAAAATCCCTTAAACATGCTAAATGATTTGAGCTTGTTGTATACAAGTACCAATTTAGGCTAATGTATCCCTAAATGGGGAAATATATTTTATGTGATTATTAAATTTTATCAAATAAATTCAAGTCAAAATAATGTCCTCTAACTATTAAATTCTTCTAATTCAAAGGCACATGGCACGTGCATATGTTATTTCATGTCGACAAGGTCCTATATGGGGTATTACTCTATACACACCTAAAACTTCTTATAATTCCACTTCACTCAAATTATGACCTTGTAATATGACATTCTGACCAGTGTGATTAATTATGTGCAACCAAATTCCAAATAATTACTTAAATTTTGATTAATCTCACTTAGGCAAATTAATCCAAATTAAGAGCTTAAGTGGAAAAGCCATGGAAGTTATTGAATATATTTAATTGTAAATTTATTTCAAATATCTATATCATCAAATTAAATCATTTGTGGGGTGGCATCTATAAGCCATAAATGTAAAACATATCAAGTTTAAGGCCTCTCATGCCTCTTTAATTTCCCTACTTCCAAATATTTATGAGGTTATTTATGGATTACTTATACAAAGTTGGATTAATTCATGGATACACATCTTGATCTCAATATGGATGGTCATGGTGGATTTTGATCAATCTCAAAAATCTATAAATAAGAGGGCGAAGACAACTATTTTTTAAGCTTTATTTGTGTAAACTTATTATGCAAAATTCTCTCCACAAGCCATTTATGTGTGGTGTTTATTATGATTAATTTAAAATAAGATAGCTTCATTCATATGAATATATTTGATTTCATATCATGAGCCTAGTTTCATTGGTGAGCAAGATATGATGGAGGAGCTTTGCCTTGTATCATTGATGAAGACTTGAGCACCAAATCAAGGGGAAAATCATGCTTTAAACCACATTTGGGTGATGGGATGTTCTTGGGAAGGTACTGTGTATGTGTTTTCTTTCAATAGCTCTTAATTGTTAATTACTCAACCCCATTTAAGGATTTGGATTAGATTATTATGTTTTTATACATTTTATTGAGTTTTCATGAATAATTCTTGATCTAACTATGTTTGTAATACATCTCTACAACATGATCATGTAGATATTGGACCTTTCATCTTCCCATGACAAACTATATTGGGGGAATCTTGCTACTATTAATCTTAATAAATATAGGTTCCGTTATTTTATAATCATTTTACATTATCATGTTGTGATTATATACTAATTCTTAAACATTCATGTGTAGAGAGGATTATAAATAAAGTTAGTCAAGCATCAATCCATAAATAATGAAAAATACATAAAGAACTAACTAACTAAGCCTATCTATTCCTATGGTAATTACAAAGGATAAAAAAAACAAAATGAAAGAAAGCAACATCATATTACATTTCCAAATGGATTCACCATACCTATGTGGCTCAAAAGCATGTTCTCCCTTTATCAAGAATCCTTGTCTTTGTCAACAAAGGTAGCAAACTCCTCTAATGTCTCAAGAACACTCCATAACACCTAGGCTCATGATTCCAAATCACTAAACTAGCCTATCAATTAAAATTGTAAACAAAATCAATGATCAAATGCAAAGGATTGTGGAAACAATTTAACATTATAACTTTACAATATTCAAGCTTAAAATTCATGTCCATGGCCTCTCAATTTATAAATTTTTGAGATTGGTCAAGATAAACCATGACCATCCATCTCAATATTGAGATGTGTGGCCATGGATAATCCTAATATTTGGAATTAAATCCATAATTATCTTCATCATGACCTTGGAATAAGGGGCATTGAAGATGAATGGGAGGCATTAACAAGGTATGGGTGACCCATAATCTTGATATTTATGGCCTAAGGATGTCTTCCCAAGAAATGATGTCACCTGATGATGAAGTTAATATGAATAAATTTTCAAAAATATATATTCAACAACTCTCATGGGAAATAAAATTAAGCTCTTGATTTGGATAAATTAGCCTTAAACAAGGTTAATCAACATTTGTGTAATTATTTGAAAATTGGCCCTCAATTAATCAAAATGGTTAGAAAGTCATATTATTGAGTTATAATTTGAATCAATAAGAATTAGAAGGTGAAGTTAGATGAACTAGAACCATATTTCCATTTAGGATGTTTCCAACATAAAATAACAATGGTATGTGACATGTACCAATGAATTAAAAGAAAAGAGTGATCTAGAACACTAAATGGTGAAATTGTCATTTTGATTTGAAATGAATTGATCAAAGTTAGCTATCCCATAAATTGTATTGCCATATTTAGGGATAATTTGACCTAAATTGGCACTTGTAGATGATAATTTAAAACCGTTTAGTGCATTTTATGGATTTTGACCTAAAATGTGCATTTGAGTACAAGTTGAGTAAGATTGACCATTTCAACATAAATGGTGTTAGGAATTGGATGTTTACATTTTACCCTTGTTTCAGATATCATAGCGAGACATTTAGGAGAAGAAACATATTTTCAAAGAAAATATTCATCAAAAATAAATTGGAATAAGCCCATGATGCCCCTTCGAGAGGACATACTAGGATGAAAGAGAAGGATGGACTCTCAATAAGAGAGAGAAAGTGAGAGGTTAACCCATGGAATAGATCACATACAGATAAGTTAATACTTGAACATGTGATTAACATCATTGATAAAAATATAATTAGAGGTATAATAGGCCTTAGAGATAGGGAGAATGGAAAATATGCAATCCATTAATGTAAAGGACACACTATAAATGTACCTAGTTTGAGAGTACAAGCTAGATGCTTATGACATTGATCAATCCCAAGATAAGTTGCACACTAAATATTTCCATCATGGGATTTAATGTGGAGAGCTTTGAATTATAGGAAAAGAGTGAGCATTATACTTCAATAAGGCAAGCACCAATAAAATAGGGCCTCTAAAGATAATATAATAAGAATTAATCTAGTAGAGTAGATTTGATCATGATAAGATAGTTTTGCCCCAATAGGGTGAATTTTGATCATTGATAAATAATAAATAATGAATTTTCCCATATAGATCTGATTTGATTCAAATGTGGTTTAGATATTGGGCCCCAACAGGAGCAATTAGCATGAAAAATAGCTCAAGGATATAAGTGAAAAGATAGGTTAAAGTGAGCAGCCTCAAACGTACGTGCGATGATGTAATAGCTTTGAAAGCCATATAAAACCAAACATATGAGAATACACAAAGTGATGGGAGAGATGAAAAGAAAAATGGAGATAGCTAAGCTAACCTTAATAGAAATTAAGCACTGCCTACATAGTTCCATGGACTCATGTTCCAACATGAACTTCAGGCCAATGTAGTTCACCCATGTTTGGGAGAGAATGGAATGTGGAATGATGAAAAAGGGTCAATAATTTATTATACTAAAAATGTATGCAAAGAGATGCACATCTAAGCATAGACAAATAATCCTAAAATGCATGCTATCTAGAAGCCTAATTCCATATGATGAGCCTAGGTTTTGCAAAGTGTTCTTGAGAATCATTCATTGGAGTTGATGTTGATGTTAAGACTTTGAGACCTGAGCACAAAGTGCTTGCTTTAGCAAAAGAAATTAGGCATCATAAGTATGAATAACTTAGAATTACATAATATTCCAATTTCATTGAGCTAGTTCAAATGTGAATATCTATAACTAAGGATAATGACAAAATAATGACCAAAACTAGAGTTACAATGATTTACATTTAAACAAAAAAGTGAAAATAAAGAAAAAGAAAAACATAAATGAACCTAACTTCAAATCAAGATATGATCTTAAGTAGGAAAAAAAAATTAAAAATAAAAGGAAAGAACATATTAATGACATGAGACCAAGATATGAATAATCAAGATCCATGTGGACCATCAAGGCATTCTTGAACAAAGAAGAGAAAAGAAAAATCAAATAGAAAAACAGTCAAGGAAACACAAGACCAAGAATGCAGATAAGAAGTAATAAAAAGAGAAAAGGAGAATAAATAAAAGGAGTGGTGTGAAAGAACAAAAAAACACCAATAAAACATAACAAAACACCAAGAAAACTAAAAAAAAACACTAATAAAACATAAATAAACACACCTAAACAAAGACCAAGCTAGCATGGTTTAAAGACAAATGTTCTTGCATGTGCGGTAGAAGCATTACATTCCACCACATCACAACAAATAAAAATGATAATTGTTCCCTAATTAAAGAGGAATAATGATAGAAGAAATGGGGGAAGAGAGGAAAAGGAAGTGATTGGCTGAGCTGACTCTAGATGTATAAGACAAGTGGATGCTACCTACATAGTTCCATGGATGTATGTTTGAACATGAACTTCAGGCCAAATGTATTTCTCCCAAGAAATGGGATAGAATAAAAATGATGATCAAACTAGCATGACTAATGTTATAGAATAAATGGAAGATATGGTAAACAAACAAGAATGCTCTAGCAAACAAGAAGTTGATGAGATGAGAAAGGATGATCTTGAAAAATGGAAGGTGGATGAGACAAGATGAAATGAACTGGTGTTTTTATGCTTACAAAATGGCAAGAGCATAACATGGTGGAACATGAATGTATAAATTTATAGAAGTGAGAGACAATGTTTTTATTCTTTTGTGGATCATGTTTTGATGTTTTTGGTATTTTCAAACTATTTCCAATGTTTTTGGTGTTTTTGGTGTTTTTGGGATAAAATATGCACAAGGTGGGGCCATCTAGTCGAGGAGATGAACATCCTAAGAGTAGAAGTTCTAATAAGATAGGTAAGGTAGATGCAAAAACCCATGCTCACAAATTAGTGAGAGTGAGGATTTTGGTAAAACAATAAAGACTAATAAATGTGATATAAGATAATGTGAAATATAAACAAAAAAATAATTATCGACATTCACCTATATGTAATAGTATAACAATGGTATAGAACTAAGAAGATGTTTCTATTCACTTGTTTGAAGCTACACAATAATATCCTGGTTGAACTGATTTGTAGAACTGCTATTGAGGATGTTCACAATGTTCATGAAACATAATCAAGATCATAATTGGTTAAGGGATAAAAAGTGTTCAAGCTTATAACATGCCTTAGACATAACAAACAATATGCTTTTTAAAGAGAGAAATCTAGAATGGGATTAATAATATGTTTAGAGTGCCAAAGATTCAAATCCTTTACTATCGAGAATCATGAAAAGTGGACTAGGGTAGTATAAAATGCATTCAAGGTAAGATAAAAGGGTGGGATAGAATTATGATAGCACAAGTTGCCCCCAAGTCAGGGGTCTTCTAGAAAATGGTTCAAAGCTATTCAAGTGTAGAACCTCTTAAGGTGTATAATGTTTATGGGATCTGAAAGTTCTTAACCATTAGGTTTAGCCAATCAATATGCTCCTAATCCATAGTTTTCTATGAAAATATATGGTCCTAACCAATTAGGTTAAAACTTGCCTTTATTGTTGGGTTCAACATTCATATTATTTTAGTTCTCTTTCAAAACTAAGTCACCAATCTTAAATTCTTGAGGTAAAATATGTTTATTGTAGCTTCTCTATAATTTAATCTGATAGGCTTGCAAGTTTTGTAGGGTAGCCAATGCTTACCATCAAGAAGTTCTAGTTCGTGAAGTGATGAGGCTCTATTGTCTTCATTATCTTCAATGTGCTCTAGTGATATTCATAATGATGGGATCTCAATCTTAATCGAGATCATAGCTTCCATGCCAAAATTAAAGGAGTATGGAGTAGCTCCATTTGGGGTGTGATGATTGGTTCCATAAGCCCAAAGTGTAGGAAAGAGTTGCAAGTGCCAATTATGGCCAACATCATTGAAAATCTTCTTTAAGATGGCTATAATGGTTTTATTTGATGCCTCAACTTATTTGTTTCCTAGTGGGTTACATGGAGTGTATTTATTGTGCTTGATCTTAAATTTTACACAAATATATTTCACATCTTGGTTCAAAAAGGACTATAATTATCAGATATAATACGGGCTGGGATGCCATATTGATAAATGATATGGTAATGAATGAATTTGGCTATTTATTTCTTAGTGACATAAGTGAGAGGAATGGCCTCAATCCACTTGGTAAAGTACTTTATTATAGTAAAAATGTGCTTATGGCCATCTAAATATGTTAGCTTAATTTTCCCAATGAGATCGAGACCTCATGTTGAGAATGACCATGGTGTTATAATTGGATGCAATGGTAAGGAAGGTGCATGTATCAATTTTCCATGCTACTGATAAATAACACACTTCTTTACATAATTAAAAGCATCTATCTACATTTTGGGCCAATAATATCATGTTCTAAGTAGTTTCTTTGCTAGGACTACACCATTGGTATGGGCCCTATGCATTCCTTCATGAACCTCCTTTAGTGCCAGCTTGGATTCTCCTAAATAAAAATAACAAAGAATCATTCCATCATAGCCTTTATGATATATCATGTTTCAAAGGAGGATATAACATGTTAAGTGATGAAGGAATATATTTTTTTGGTTATTGGAAAGGTTGGCAAGAAATACATGACTACAAAAATAGTTATTAAAAAATTGGTACCATGGTAGCTCAAGTGAGGGATTCAGATCAACAATAGTGTATATCCTCTTTGAATCTGATAGAATATGTGCCAATTGAAGAATATTTTCAATCAAGAATTGATACTCTTTAGCACTATCATGCATTTGAACTATAGAACCAATTGTTTCCATGGTGTCAATAGATCTATTATTGACTCAATGAACTTACTCAAATTGTAGAGATTTAAAATGTGTTTTGAGGTTATCAATAATTTGCTTGTAAGGAACAAGCTTATCATCCCTTGTTGATACTAGTTAGTTGTCTGATTTATGATTAGCTATGAATATTCATAAACATTTAAGCTTTAAATTTCCCACTGGGCATGCCAAGATGTAGAGAGGATTATAAATGAAGTTAGTCAAGCATTAGTCCATAAATAATGAAAAATACATAAATAACTAACTAACTAAGCCTATTTATTCATATGGGAATTACAAAGGATAACAAGAAACAAAATGAAAGAAAGCAACATCATATTGCCTTCACAAATTGATTTGCCATACCTATGTGGCTCAAAATCATGTTCTCCCTTGATCAAACATCCTTGTCTTTATCAAAAAAAGGTAGCAAACTCCTCTAATGTCTCAAGAACACTCCATAAAATGTAGGCTCATGATTCCAAACCAATAAAATAGCCTATCAATGAGGCTTGAAAAAAAATCAATGATCAAATGCAATGGATTGTGGAAATAATTTAACATTATAACTTTGCAATATTCAAGCTTAAAATTCATGTCCATGGCCTTTCTATTTATAGATTTTTGAGATTGGTCAGGATCAACCATGATCATCTATCCTAACATTGAGATGTGTGGCCATGGATAATCCTAATATTTAGAATTAAACCCATAATTATCTTCATCATGACCTTGGAAGAAGGGGAATTGAAGAGGCATGGGAGGCATTAACTAGGCATGGGTGACCCATAATCTTGATATTTATGGCATTTATGGCCTAAGGATGTCTTCCCAAGAAATGATGTCACCTGATGATGTAGTTAGTAGGAATAAATTTTCAAAAAGAAATATTCAATAACTCTCATGGAAAATCCACTTAAGCTCTTGATTTGGATTAATTAGCCTGAAACAAGGTTAATCAACATTTGTGTAATTATTTGAAAATTGGCCCTCAATTAATCAAAATGGTCAGAAAGTCATATTACTAAGTTGTAATTTGACTCAGGAAGAATTAGAAGGTGACATTAGATGCACTGGAACCATATTTCCATTTAGGATGTTTCTAACACAAAATAACAAAGATATGTGACATGTACCAATTAATTAGAAGAAAAGAGTTATCCAAAGCAATAATTGGTAAAATCATCATTTTGACTCGATATGAATTGATCAAAGTTAGTTGGCCCATAAATTACATTGCCCTATTTAGGGATAATTTGACCCAAATTGGCACTTATAAATGACAAGTTTGAACCATTTAGCATGTTTTATGTATTTTGACCTAAAATGTGCATTTGAGTGCAATTCGAGTAAGATTGACCATTTCAACACAAATAGTGTTAGGAATTGGATGTCTAAAACATGTACTTATGTGTACACTTTATACAATATGATAGATATGTTATGTTACATGAAATTTTTATAACCAATGTGTGCAATAAATAATATGATATGATTATGTTATTTTTTTATATTTCACTTATTCATATTATCATTTTGATTATTTGAGTGTACTTATTGTTTGATAATATGTTTAGAGTGTGGAACATTTAAACATATTCATTTCTATTTTTCCCATGTGTCTTGAGTGTTCTTTATTTTTTGTGAAATTTTTTTAACATGTCATCCCCTTTGAGTATGTATAATTTTAACATGACCCTTGTTTTTGGTCTCATACCACTTTTGAATGACACTGAATTCTCTTGTTTGAGTGCTTGATTGTTTAATGATATTTTTTTATATAGGTTAAAGGGGGGATTTTTTTTAACTAGGGTCCCTAGACCCTAGGGGAAGTACAAACAGAAGAGAGCACAAGGTTTATCATAGACCAAACAAAAAAAATACAAAATAAGCCCAGAGATAACCAAAATACAACCCATAAATCAACAAAGAACAACCAAAGAAACCAGGGCCTAGTCTAAGTATAAATTACAAGAGACATCCTCCCAACATGTTTTCATATTTTTAAGGTTTGCTTTGATTTGAGACAATATTTTTTCTTTATCCATGACTTCTAAGAACCACTACATTGACCCTACTTATCTTTCCCTTTTCCAATTATCTTGGGCTCAAATAGCTCCCTGAGGTGGGCTTGAAGATTTTTGACATTATAAATACCCCCATACATAAAAACATTATTGTAATTCACTAAAAAAGTGATATTATTTATAATTTTCTCATTCTCATATTCTATAATCTCCACCCTAAATAAGAGACTCTAAAATTGTTGATCATCCTCCCTAGCCAAGGAGATTTGGTTCAAATTGATGTTTTCCTATTGCGAGAAATTCACCGTACCTTTAAGTTTTGGAATCTCTCTCATAAACCAATGCATTATAGATTTTTATAGATATTATTATTTAAATATATTATCTTAATTATCCTTGCCCTAAAGAGAAGTCACAAAGTTATTAAAATCCCCATTCTAGTCTTTTGGTTGCTTATCAATACAGTTCTTCCGTTTATTTGTGGGGGCATCTTTAGAAACCTCTTTCTTATCCTCAGGCAATTTTTTTTAAACCAAATTATATACCTACTCTTTATCCTTAATACCCTCCCATAGAGAATCTATAACATCATCTACATCAATATAATCTCGTACCAAATCACCCATTTTTATTTGCATTCCATGTTTCCCCTTAAAAACACCTACAAGCTTTGAAGCACTCCAAAGGTGTTTCTTGATATCTCCTATGAATTTGGATCCTTATTTTTGACATATTTGGTCCCATTCTCTAAAGGATTATTACTAATCTATGTAGGCCTAATCAAAATCCTAGGGTATTTTATCCATAACTTTTTTATTTTTCTAATGCCAATAGGGGCCTCCTCTACATCTTTCTTTTAGGGATGAGGATTATCTGGGCTAATTTGGTTCATGCCCTTAAAGTATTTTTGTATGAGGTAAATCACCAATTCATGTCTTGGGTTTGAATATTTACCATACTTGAACTTCATAATCAAAACCTCCATTTATTTTAGAATGAATAAAAGAATACTAAAGGGAATACCATGCCTAAAATAGTTTAACATCTTAAATAAAGACCATCTAACTACATTAAACCTACCTTCCAAGCTTACATACTACATCAAATGGTAGACAATCTCTACATATGGATTGGGCAAGGATTCTCAACTAAAACCATTATGTAATAGTTCCAATTGTTTTCCCTCCTTTAGGAATATCTCTTTATCCCTTTTGAAGTCCCTCACTGAGTTGTAAATCTTAATTTCCTCAATATCCAACCTAGTAACATGGGCAATGAGTTCTTCTATGATATCAAGAGTAACTCCATTGATTGTGATAGTTCTATCCTCCTAAGCTTTTGAAAATATGACCAAAATGTGCCTATCATGTCCTTCTATCTTCTCCATGAAACCAAAAAAAACCTCTCACTTGTAGAGCTACCCAAATAATTTAATTTTTCCTTAATTCAAGTGGCATTTTTGGTTTAATTATTTGATGATATTGATCTTGTTATTTCTAGACATTTTCATGATTTTTATTAGTCATCTTAGGGATTGTTATATTTGGATATGATGAGATTCATTGATATATATAATTAGAGATTATTCTAATATATGCTTCTACTAAATTATTGATAAATAAATTGCATGGTTATCTTATCCTTTTGGTATAATTTGATTATTAAATAGCATTCCCCTCACCTTAAAAGGGGTAGGGTAGGGTGGGAGAAGAATATTAGTTGGAGAATATCATAGAGACATGAATCCACATACACATAATCAATAGAATTGGATATAATTTACATGATTCATATGTATATCTAGAACATAATCTTATACACTTAGAACCAATTTTCCTAGATTTAGGACATGGTTTTTCAAAATTTTGATAGATATTATATACACTTATAGATCATAGGTTATATTTTGATAAATAATTAATCTTGAGATATATAATAGGTGCATATGCCATGAAAATTTACCAAATTAGAGATATACATTCAAAATATATATGTACCAACCTTACCAAGGTGCATTATTTGACCCTTTATTTATCTACAACACTTAGCTCCCCTGAGTAGTGTGATTAAGATTCAACACCCTCAATGGCCTTTGAACTAATTCTTTTTAGGTTAGTATGGCTACATAATTTGAATTTAGATATATTGGCTTGATGGATAGATTATATGTATACTTGGGTTGTGTGATTGATATTTCATATATTTGATGACCTTGTCATAACTTTCCCTTGCACTAGATTGGGGGCATGATCACTTCCAATTTTCTTCTTTACTTTTCACAAGTTCCATTTTAAACTTCTCTTCAATGCTTTAGCTATGAATCATCATTACAAAATTAAATTACAAAGGGGAAACATGGTTACATTCACACACATGTGTTCTCCTTCCTTTCTCTCTTTTATTTCAAGAATTTAAATTATATAAATTTTTATATTTCATACAATAATTTCTTTCCTTGAACCTATTAATTCATCATTATGCATTAATATATTAATTGGGAGGAAAATTTAGAGGTTAAGTATATATTTTACATGATAAAATAGTCTCGTACACTTGGTGAATATCACTCATGGCTCAACCGTTCAAATTAGGACCTTTCTACTATCACAAGACTCACATTCTCCATCTAGCTATGCCTAAATGATTATCTTATAGTTTGAACCTAATACTATAATTACATTGATAATCTATAGCCCATATTATGATTTAAATATAATTAATAAATTACATTATCAGTTATATACATTTATCAATTATCTATCCTTGAGGACACTATTATCTAGACTAGGACACTGGTGTCAACTCTAGTACCCTAGGTTTAATGCTAATGTCCATACCTTAAAAAAATTGAAATTTCAAATATATTGATATCGTTCAACATATTTTTCATAATTAAAACTCAAATAATATATTTTAAAATAGTGTGATATAAATAAAAACATAAACCACTATTTTACCCATCTAACAACTACCAATCAAACACCTATCAAGCTCACTAAATAATTTACAACACTAAGTTATAATTCATTATTATTCCTTATTTTTATATTAGTCATAGGATTAATATTATTATATAGTTAAATAATTCAAATAAAAAATCATGAGAAATATTTGTCAAGCTTCAATTTATATAACTACATGCACTTGGGTAGAGTATACTAAAACATTGTTCACACACAAGCCCACATAAGGGGGATAACTACATCAGTCTGACACACTCATCAGAGTATATGGATATGTAAGAAGTTATAATTGAAAAAGGGGTTTATGATGTTATCTAAAATTTGCATGAACCTACTAACCTTTGTTTTTTAGTTCATATGCCCAAACTAGAGGACCTAAGGCTTTGAACTACACACTAATATTTGAAACCTATGCACATTATCTAGACAAATAATATGAATGGATAAATTATAACCTAATATTAATAAATGAAATTTCCAAAAAAATACATGTGATTTAATATGGAAATAATTTTGGAATCTAGGATATAATCACCAATACTATTGTCCATATTTCAATGGTAGTGTCTAGACTAACAGAGAGTTAGTTTTGAGAATCTTAAAAATCATTCTCAGTTTTTTTGTACATGCACTTCATATATCTACTTTCACATCATTCAATGAGATAATTATTATTTCTTATTCATGTTTAAAAAATCAAATTACTATTTAGAATTACACTTTATATATTTAACATATTTCTATAATTCAAAATTGTATCATAATATATTGTGAATCTGAATTATTTAATTGGCCTAATTTTAGAATAGCTTAGTTATTTATCTAAGTAGGATATTTTCCTCCTTAACCCAAAACACAAAATGGTTAAACATAATGATTTCAAATTGTATGTAATTTTGTGTTAAACTAGAGAATGCCATATAGGGAAATGTTGGGATATTTTGTAAGTGTTAGTAAATTATTTTATATAATATTTTATTGGATGATATAATATGATATGAAAAAACTAGGTTTAACTATATTAGATTGGATGATATAGTTAGGAAAGTATGAACTAATTTTTACTATATCACTAAGACTAATACAATTGGTTGAAACAAAGGGATGATGATTGATACAATTTAGATGCTATGATGTAATTTTACTCATAGGAATATTAATTAAGGTTGTATCAATATAATCTATGTTTTGTATTATATAGTTGGGAAAGATAGGAAAAACTATATCGACACATTTTGTTTCTTATCCATTGTAGTTGGATAAAATGGAAAGAGCTATATTGGATCATTCTTGGTTAATATCTAATGTAGTTAGATAAAATAATAACTGTATCTACACATCTTAGTCATGGACTTTGCACTTTGATAAAATGGTAATAACTGTATAGACACATTTTGGGTCATGGCTAGTGAAATTGGAAAAAAAATTGGGAAGAACTATATTGGCACATATTATGTTATGGTCAAAGTAGTTAATTAAAGTAAGAACTATATAAACACATTTTGGATCATGACCAATGTATTTAGATAAAAAACAAATATATTGACACATTTTGGTTTATGTCTGGTGTAGTTTCTTGTAACAACATTGTGATTTATAAATATATCACTAGATTTTATGTCATGGCCAATTATTTTTTTTGTAAATAGTTTTAATTGAATGTTATTAGGCTAGAAGATACAATCAAATTAAATTGAACATACTATAATTGTATCAGCATGGTCCATACAATTATAAATAAGTTATTTTTAAGATTTAGAAATTTTGTAATAGTTTGAAAACAATACAACTAGTGTTGGGATAGGATTCATGTCAAGTTAAAAAAAATGTATTATGATGGTGAATCCAAAGTGAAGATAATGCTAAAAAAATGGAAATTTGAAGATAATTCAAGTAGGTGTGGGATATGATTCACATTAGGTTCAATATAATTTACGTTCAAGATAGAGTGACCAATAACAATAATCTTTATATTTATATACAAGGATAAAAAAAATCATAATAATATATCAGGCATATATTTGGATGGTATGGTGATGGTGCTCAGGGTGGCAGTAGATCTAGAAAAGGAAAATCCACACTCAATAGTAAGGTTATATGATTCCAAAGCGTATGCCTAAGATATGGTGTATGTTTCTAATTATATACTAAATTAAATAAAATGATATTAAAAGGGTAAAAATGGGATGTATCAAGGATATGATATGGATACTACATGTACGTAACTAATGAACAAGGGTAACATAGATCCAAGATAGTTGTAAATACTAAATTAAGTCAAAAATAAGTGTTGTAGTGGTCAACCAATGGGCAATATATGAAACTTAAGGTGATAAATGAAAATCCTAAAAACTCTATAACTCTACCAACATATTCAGTATAATAAGAAACATAGTTAAGGACCAGAAACATGCATATAATATATCAATAAGAAAATAAAATATATCTACTAAATAAATAATGAAAGATAATAAGGATAGAGATACTTATTTTTAGGTTGACTTGTTGACATATCAATATCCCCCTTGTAAAAAGAGTAATTTTAAAAGATATTTATATGATGAAGACCTCAAATAGAAATAATAATACCTATATATCCTTGCTTATAGACTCCAAATATTGGGACACCTCCTCGACACAACTCCTTATATTGATATTCAAAGAAATTTAATAAATAATAGAACTAAAAGAATAATAATTTGAATTTTAAATCCTCATCTTATCACTTAATGGAATAAATGTAAATATAATTAGATAATATGATTTTTTTTATGTTGTAAGAAATGATAATTATTACCTCTATATATATGTTTCCAAATAGAAAAAATACTTGAGACTCTAAGTTGACATTATCAATGAAGTTGACATATTTAACTAGGATCTTGAATGACTCAAAAATGTGTCTTCTAGGCTAATGCAATTAGGAATATTATGAAAAAATTATAAATATATCAGCCATGTTGATACATTATAAGGAAATACATACATTATATAGACTATATTCGCTTGGTAGATAAAATAGGAATATAAGGTGGCTAAAAAACTAGATGAAAAGAAAACAAAATGTAAGATGGAAAGAGACTCAAAGGAGGATAAACTAAAATTACTTAAATTATGATAGTATGCAAAAATATCTCAGAAATTACCATGATCCAATACAACCCATTTATTGGTGCACTCTTTAGGACATGTAATCAACAATATTGAAGTGTTGACAATCCCCTGCAAGATAAACCACTAGTAAAATGATAAAAATGAAAAACATTAGGTGTATATAATTTCTATAACTACATGATTTGGAAGTATTTATGAAATTATTATCAACATTACTAAGTTATGGTCTTAAATCATTTGTAGGTGTAATAAGATAAATGACATTGTCATCAATGAGATTTTGGATCACATATCTTAGTATAGCATTTTGTTTTAGAATGACCTTCACATTTAGAGTAGTCATAATATTATTATGACTACTCTAGGTATTAATGAAAATTATATCCTTTTTTCATGAGCTAAGATTAGCCAATTAGTAGGCTATGAAACTGTAGTAACCATTGTTTTAATTATTCTTAATATCATTTTACCTAACCTTGTAAATTGGTTTTATTTGGAAATTTTTGTTTGAATTATTTGTCGTATCAAGCCCATGGTTGAGCTTCTTTTAAAATATGATCTTAAGTTTATAATCTCTAAATATATGGAATAATTCATAAAATGATTTGAATTTTTTAGTAAGGAAAGAAAACTTTACTTGAAGATATTTCGAAATCATTTTCAGCCATAGAGTTTTTCATATTATAAATCATGGTATTATAGTAAATCACATAGCCATTGATTGGTCTATTATATAATTTCTTAAGTTTTTAAATTTGAGTGTAAGATAATTTATCAGTGACATTGATTAAAATATGTGTTATAAATTAATAAATGAAATGATTGAATGCCTTTGTTAAAATGAATGTGATGCCATATTATTATGGAAAATAATAGTCCTAAAGGCTTTATAGAAATAATTTAGTAAAAAACTTGTCATTGGAGACATGATATAAGCATGCCACATGAAATGATCTTAGGTGTTGTTATGGGTCACCTTTACCATCATATAATGTAACATTAGGATTTATGAAACCCATAGGTAAGGTATAATTTGAAATTTATGTGGATAATTTATTATGAGGTAATGCATGAGTATCCACCAAATGACTTGATATAGAATCACCTTATTCAAACTAAACCACTTCATATTGCAGAGATATAACAATACCCTAGAGGGATTATGTAGTAGGTGTGGTTGACAAGATCATATTAGTAGTGCTTGTAGGATATAATGATAAGAAACAAATATAATATACAATACATAATGTATAAGATTTAGATATGTAAATGATCAATAAAGAATAAAAGAACACATGACACAATGAGATAATGTGTTAAAACCTTGAGAGGTAAAAAATATATAGAGATGATATTCGTATAACTGAGAAATTTTTCACCATAATACAAATCCTTTAAATTATCACTTCTTCACATAGGCCTTAACAAGAATCTAAAATATATTTTCCACACATAGATATAACTTTTTCAAAATCACTGATATTTAATTTGAGTGTATCAAGACTATGTTTTACCATAGGGGTAAAAACCTATTTATAATAGGAATGGGGAGAGGTGACCATTATAACCAATGGGTCCATCCTTCCCCAAGAAATTATATTATGTAAAAATTTAAATGATATAAAAACATTCATCATGCTAAACATCACCTTTTGAAACAAAAAAAAATCATAATCTATACACTACTTAAACTAAGTTTAGGTTAGCATGATCGTGAGACTACATCTCATAGTTTCTCATGAATAACCATTTAAGCATTATTAAAGACTTTTATATAGAAATAAACTCCATTAAAATATGCTTTTAAGTATCAAGGTACAAAATTAAAAATTATAAACTATGTTTATATGATTCACATAATGTGATATATTACAATACATTTTAATGAGGAGTATATACAAGAAGAAAGAACACATGGCCATTATGAAGTAGCATTGTCATGCATGATCCCCATTAATGGAAACTTAGCTATGCCTATAATTCTATATAACTAATAAAAATTGGTAGCACGAAGTGGTTTTATAAATATATTTGTCACTTTTTCATCGTTAAGATAAAACTACAAATCAATATCACTAGTAAGGACTTAATGTTGGATAAAATGCACATAAACTTCAATATGTTTAGTTTATTAGTCTTGCACTATATTTTTTACCAGAGCTATACAACTTTGGTTATCATAATGAAATGTGGTATAGTGAGAAACATACAAATGAAGTTCTAATAACATTTATAGCCATATGACTTCTTTAGAGAATTCCATAACACTTATATACTCTACTTATATAGAAGACATAGAGATATTAGGTTGATTTTTACTGCTTCATATGATATCACCTACACCAACACATATCTAGAAGTAGATTTTTTATTAATAGTATCACTAGCATGGTCACTATCAAAATAACCATAAAAATAAGCATTATTAATGGAATAATAAAATAAAACCAAATCTATAATTCCTTTGATATACTGAAGTATTATTTTTACTAATTTCTAATGATCAAAATATGGATCTATATAAATTAGGAAGAAATATCAATAACATATGAAATATCTAGCCTAGTAATGGTTAGGTAAACTACTAACAAGCTATCTATATAGAGTAGGGTTAAATTTTTCACATGTAGGTTTTTAATAAAGTTTAACACCAACATCAATATAAGTAGGTGTAGACTTAAAATCAACATTATTAAACTTAACAAGAAGATTATGTGCATAATGAGATGTGATACAACAATGAAATTTTTAGCCAAAAATATAACCATTCCTAGAAAATGATATATAATGCCTAAATAATTCATTTAAAACATTTGACTTAGTTTATATTTATATTTATGAATTAAACTAATTAGATCACTAGCAATCAAAAGATCATCAACATATAATATAATTAACATTAACTGGCCATTTTTAACTTTAACAAAGATATCATTATGAGAATAACAGTTAGATAATCCTAGTTCTTTAAAATAATTAGTAATTTTAGAATACCAAGCTTGATGAACTTTTTAAAAACCATATAGTGATTTATTTAACATACACACAAAATTTTATTTGTTAAGGTTAGTGAAACCTTTAGGCTGAGTCATATAAATTTCCTATTCTAGATCACCATTTAAAAATGCATTTTTGACATCCATTTTGTGTATAATCAACCATTTTGGCCTACAAAATCAATGAATAGTCTAAAAAGACTTATTTTTGGTACATGATTAAACATTTAACATACTCAATCCCAAATTTTTTGAGTAAACCCACAAGCAACTAATATTTCTTTAAACTTGTTAGTTTTATGAATTTAACTCCATTTGATTTTATAAAGCCACAGCAAACCAATAATATGTCATTTAGGTAGAGGTGGGACAAGATATCAAGTCTAATTTCTAATTAAGGCATTATACTCAATTTGCATACTAAATTTCTATCTATCATATTAAATGGATTCCTTAAAATATTTAGGTTTACATTCAACATAGTCATTAAATCATGATAAGAAGTTTGACTTCTAGTTAAATTATTAAGATTATCAAGACTAGAAGACTTGATTAGGGATTTTACCCATTTAGGTCTTTTAGATTGAACATGAAACTCAAAGGGTTCATCAAACTCTAAGTTATCCAAATATTGATCAACTTCATCTAGGGAATATGTTTATTCATAACGATAAATAGTAGAGACAGGATCATAAAAATAAGAACTTTGAGGAGTTTCCATATGGGGCTCATAAAAAGATATTTAGAAATTAAGAATGTTCCTATTATTAGATATATTTTGTTTAGATGAATCATATACTCTTACTAATTTATTTTTACCTACATAACCTATGGAAATGCAAGAATAGGAGGTAGTATCATGATTATTTCTTTTTACTTTAGGAACAAAGATAGAAAGTGGGCTAGTAAAGGTCATAAGATGAGCCACATTGGGTTTATTTTTATACCACATTTATAAAGGATTAGAAAGATTAAAATAGTTATTAGGAACTCTATTAAAAATATGCACAATAATATTCATGGTTTTGACCCATAAGGAGTTAGGAAGATTTGTAAAATACAACATTATTCTAGCCATTTATATTATGGTGTGGTTTCTCCTTTTGACAATACCATTTTATCAAGGGGAATACAAAGTTGCTAATTCATTTTGGATACCAAAACTAATGTAAAAAAATAAACTCTTTATTAATAAATTAATTATTATTATAAGATCTTAATCTCTTCATAGAAAAACTAGAAACATTTTCAACAATAACTTTAAATTATTTGAATATAGATAATAATTCAGATTTATTTTTGATGAAATATGACCAGATCATTCTAGAATAATCATATATAAAATTAACAACATAAAAAAACCATTAAGAGATACAAATTCAATAGTTCATGCAACATCACTATGAATTAACTCTAAATGATGAGATAAATTCACATAATGATTCTTGTGAAAGGGATTAATACATTGCTTACCATGTAACCAACCTCCAAAAGTTTCATAATAAGAAGAGATAGAAGGAAGAAAAATAGAAATATTATGATAATCCATATCATGTAAACTTATAAAATTAACATGTCCTAATTTATCATGTCATAATCTAGATTCACTCTTCCTATCTGATGAAAGAAAACATGTAGAAGAATTAGAAAAAATGTATAAACCAATTTTTTGAATGCCTTTAACAATCAAAAAATCAAATTAATTTGTAATGGACTAGTTATCTTTAAGAAAAGTTATAATGAATTTATCATTTGTAAGTTTATAAAAATATCATAAATTCTTCTTAATCTTAGGTATATAGAAAACATCATTAAGAACAATATTTATAAATTTTTCTTTTCCTTGCTCAGTTGCTTCTAAAAATGAATTATCTCCTAAATAAGTATTTTTATAAATATCTATACTATTATATAAAATTTTAGATAATAAATTTATATCGTGTGATGCACCATTACCTAAAATCCATTGATTCTCATTAGAAGAAAATAATGCAACATAAAAGAAATAACATTAGAATTATGTTCTTGAATATTGTTCTGATTCTAGTTCTTTTGATGGTTTTGATTATATTTCTTCTCTTTGTTATTTTTATAAGTGTTATTGTTAAATGTATATATTTTATATTAAAATATTTTATTATATGACAAAATTTATCACACATATTATAATACTCATTAAACTTAGGTTTATGATTCTTATTGCCAGATTTCTTGCTCCCATTTTTGCCATTAATAGAATTCAAGTTAAATTTTTTATTTAAATTATTATTATAAATATGATTAAGAGTGAGAATTAACTAAGAGTAATTCTATTTATAATCAAAAGTAGACATTACTTTCTCTTCTTGAATCAAAAGAGTTGATAGGGCAGTGAGGTCAGGGATATCTTACATTGTTTGGTACTTTGAATTTGTAATTGAGTTAAAATTATGTAAATTTTCATAATAATGAAACATAAAAATTGATATTAAATTAGATAATATTTTCATCTATCTAACTAATCTTTAATATTCTTAATTTTAGTAATAAACTTAAAAACATTTTCATCACCTTTCATATGTGTAGTAAGTAATTCAAGAATCAATTTAATAATTTTTAGAGAGATGGGTGACCTCATGAATAGACTCAACAAGTTTACAAGCATTACTAGGATACTAATGATTATTGATATGTTGTAGGAATTCATAAGTAAAAATCTTCAAGATAGTCAACATGGCTTCTTGTGATTTATATGAAACATATTTGAAAGTTTAGGGGTAACACGTCGTCATAATGGGGATTTTTTCAATCCCACCAGCTATATTCCATAGCTTTCAAGCCATAAATTATAATTGAAGATGATTTTTATAGGAATTATAATTTTATCCCTTAATAATTTGAGATTTATCTAATACAAATTTAGGTAAAACCATTGCTTATCTTTAATAATGACAAAATAACACTAGATAATACTAAAAATTAAACCCTTTTTTAATGTGAATTTTAACTTTATTTGATAGTAATTCAAATAAAAAGTGTAAATAGGTAATAATTGTCATAATATATGTGAAAAAATGTAACAAATTATAATACTTTACACTATATTAGGTGTCATAAGTGCCACACACTAAAAAAATATCTAAACACTATTATTAAAAAATGTGTAAAAATTATAATATTATGCTTTGGAAAAGAAAGGACCACATAATTGTGTCTATAAGGTGATAAAACCTAGGAAATAATGGTTACATGACTATGATGGATAAAACATTGTCTAGGTTAAAATTCAAAAATCAAAGGTCAAATTTACACTAGGTTTTGTATGTGAGTTACTCCACATGCAAACCAAAAAATAGTTAATTGACCAAAAAATAATTTGACTTAACTAAAAAGGAAAGAGATAGTGGGTTTTGAACACTAGACCTCTTCCTTATAAGGTTTTAAAAAATGATAGCCCTCGACCCTTACATGAGCCTAAATAGGAATATGCATGCATGCATGTGTGTGTGTGTGTGTGTGTGTGTGTGTGTGTGTGTGTGTGTGTGTGTGTGTGTGTGTGTGTGTGTGTGTGTGTGTGTGAACCCCCATTTTTATTTTTTTAAATGTGTGTGTGCACGCACAGGGAAATGTGCATGTACACACACACGCATGCACACACACACACACGCACACACACACACACGCGCACACACACACACACACACACACACACACACACACACACACACACACACACACACACACACACACACACACACACACACACACACACACACACACACACACACACACACACACACACACACATTCATATACATATACATATACATGTAAATTTAAATAAGTAAAAACAAATTAAAGTTTTTAATATTTAGAAAAAATAGTTAAATTAAGATGAGGGCCACCAATCTTGCATGAAAATTTAGTAATTAAATAAAATAAATATTCCAACTATACAATTTTACCCTTCCTATAGAATGTTCCTATAGATTAATTATTCTTGGGTAGATTTTTTAAGGTGAATATAAAATTAAATAAGCACCATAGACCATAAAAATTCACCATCCTTCCTAGAATCTTTCCATAGAAAAAATTAAGATTTCAAAATGTATTTTTTGATTAAGAAATCAAAATTTTTAGTCCACCAAACCATACAATAGTGTCTTTGGTATCTTGGAAAAAAATAAATGGAGAAAAGAATTCTTCAAAGGGTCTACCATAAATTTTATTAGGCACATTAATTGCCAAAAGAAATTTTAAATGCCAAAAACAACACCTTAACCTCTCAAAATAATTTTCCTCATATTTTTCAGGCACTCAAGCCATAAAAATGGTGCCATAAATAATGTTGAGGCTATTTCCTTACTTGAATTATTATTTTTTTACTTTCATAGAGATATACAATGGCTTTGAATGAAGATCCAATGAAAATAAGGTTGAATCAAGCCTCCACCAGTGATAATTCTTTTTTACTAGATCATCCCAATGCCATACAATCTTGGAAGGTATTGAGGAGGCTAAAAAATAATATTGTATTCAAAAAAACAAACTCTATATGCTTTGAAAATTTTCTAAGATGTTTGAATGAATACTAAGTGTTTAAGATCTGAGAGGCCGAACTTTAAGGTGATAAAAAATAATTATATTTTCCCTCCTTGCCACACATAAACACATGCTTGATTTTTGAAGGAAGAAAAAAATATTATTATAGGTTTCTAAATTCTCAATAGAAAAATAACCAAGTCCTTTCCAATCAAAAAACACATCCCATACTCTAATTTCATGATAAGAAATAAATCCAATATACAATGCATAATGTATATGATCTAGACATGTAAATGATCAACAAAGAATAAGAGAACACATGACATAGTGAGATAATGTAGGAAAACCTCGAGAGGTAAAAAATCCATAAATATGATATTCATATAATTTAAAAACTCTACACCCCATTACAAAGCCTTTAACTTCTGACTTCTTCACATAATCCTTCATAGAACTTTATAATATATGTTCCACATTAAAATATAACATTGTCACAATCATCAATACTCAATCTAGTGTATCAAGAGTATGTTTTACTATAGGGGTAAAACCCTATTTCTAATAGGAATTGGGGGAGGTGATCGTTGTAACCAATGGCTTCATCCTTGCCCAAGAATCATTTAGCAATAATTTGTAAAGTAATAAATAATTTATATTTTTGTATTTATTTACATGAGGTTTCAACTCATGTTAATAAATAATAATATGTTATTATTTAATTACACACCAAAGTAAATTAAGGGTCTAAAATAACCTACTTAGTCATTAAATTTTATAACATTTAATAGGTTAGATATGTAGGAGTAGGCATAATAATATGATGAAAAATTTATGTTACCTCCACACCTTGGGTGGGCATCACATATGTAACCAAAGGTGTAGATATGTTAATAATATCCATAGTAGTAATAAAAAAAAATTATGGTGGAAATAATACCTCCAACCTAGGTAGATTATTAGAAATGAAGGGTTCATATTCCTGTTTCTTAGATGTATCATATATATGGTAGTGCATCATGCATTTTTGGGTTCATTTAAGATAATGAGTTTTTTTTTCATCTATGTCATCAAAAATAATGTCTATATAATTGTTTGATTTACTATAATCCATAGTACTTGTTTATCTTAATATTATTATGATGGAAAATTAAAAAATAAGGCTTGAATTTTTTTAAAAAAATATGAAACCCTAGAAAGTGATTTGAACCTATTTAAAAAGAGTTTTGGTGCAATTTCCCAATCAAATTAGATTTGTTTAACCCTAAAATCTATATTAAGGAATATAGGCCAAGGTAAATTTTAAGAGCCCTTATAATAAATTACATTGGATTGCATTGGCTAATTTATAGATATATGTTTTAAAGTTATGGTGAATCTAAGGGTAGGAGATGTATGAAAATGCATGTATTTAAGACTGATTGGATACATTTGATAACTATATGGTTGTGTTGACCAATTACATTACATATGTAACTAGGTAGTTACATTGAATATCTTGCTAACAACAAAATATTTAAATTACTAGGTATATTTCTTGTAGGTTATGGGGTAAAGAGAAAGGGAATTAAACACTTGAATAAACCTAAATACAATTTCATATTTATATTCCTCTTGAATAATTATGTAATTTCAAAAAAACTAATCTAAATCTAAGTCTGTATGCAAAAGTTATGGCCTTGGGAAGTTGGCAAAATTTGTATCACATATGCAACCAACCAATTGTAATACATATGCAAACTATCATTTGAATTTAATATACAACTAGTTAGCTACATTTCATATGCAACCAGTTAGTTGCATTGCAAAGGCAACCAATTAGTTGCATTGCAAAGGCAACCAGTCAGTTGCATTATAAATGCAACTAGCTATAGACATCTAATTCTAGCCACAACTAAATTTTGACTAAATTTCAGACTAATTCCTACCAACCATTGAAAATTAAGATTATGAATCATTAAATGTCCCAAATTGGATCATGAATCATTCATAAATACTTAGAATCATGTTGAGTCATTCTTATTTGGGATACTAGATCATATACAACAATAACCTTTCACAGATTCATCTCTAATCATCTTGTAACCTAACAATTAGAAATTTAGCCTATTAACCTATTTAATGGGGCACTTGATCAAATCTTGAAAGAGAGAAAATGATAATCAAAATAAATTAACAAATTAAACAAGATCAAATGCCTAGTTGAATTATTCATTTTCAATTAATGAATACCTAAAGATGGAAATTCCAAAAATCAAAATATCAAGCCTTTCATCATTATCTTTATGAGTTGTCAGCTCTTCTAAAATATCCAAAAATATATAATCTGAGAACCAAGAATATTAATTAAAAATCATAAGTACATGTCAACTTTTTAATTGAACTGAAGTTAGTCTCAACTCACCTAGGGTTAGTTTAAACCCATTCCATGTTTAAACTCAACCTTAACTCACCTTGGGTGAGAGTTAATTCTTGAGGCTATAAATAAAAGGCCATATCTCTTCATTTCTAATCTTGGATATTTTAGAGTTATTAAACATGATTTCCTCCATAGTCTTCATGAAAGTAATGTTACCATGCCCAAATCTTAATCTAAACAATCAAAGCCAAGGTGCCAAATAGAGAAGGACCCAAGTAAGCTCCATTGATGAAGATTTATTGATGCACAAGCTGAGAAAACCATTCAAAAATTCATTTAAATCTCTAAGAAAGGTAAAATAGTGTATTCTTTTATGTTTTTTTTTTTTTTTTTAATGCTTTCATATGTTTACATGTCACCTAATCTCCCCTAGTGTTTAGGCTAGAGCTTTTAGGATTTTTAGTTTGTGGTTTTGAGTTTTATTTCTTAGACAACCATAAGACTAACCTCACCTCTACATATTCATTGTTTACATGTTGGCATGCCTTATGCAACATGCATCACACAAATTTTTTCCTAAGGTCTTTTAGAGCCTTCTCCTAACAATTTTTTCTATAAAATTTCAAGCTCATAGATCAAAATAGGTGAAAATTAGAGGCTCAAGGATGTTTTTATATAAGTCATGAAGTTACTCGATGTAAACACTATTTTTATCTCTAGAATCATGATATTTCACAATATCTCTACTTATACAATAATGATTTTGTCATATTTGTTGAATTTTTGTGTCTAACCATTGACATTTTTGCAAACTATTTATGCTTGTGTGGAAAATCATAATCTTGTAATATCACGACTTACAAAATTAAAGTATTATGTTACAAATCATGATATTATCATATCAAAACTTTTTAGGTCATAATATTGCCATAAATTTAGTGGTATTATATTAAAAATCATCATATTGAAATATCACAACTTTTCAAGTCATGATATCACCATAATTTTAGTGGTATTACCTATACTTTTGTGGTATTGATTTGTATTTCCACAATCAGACTAACTATTTTATGTTTATAGGGTTAAGTTGTATTATTGTCCATATACTAGTGAAATTGCCCTTATTTTTTCATTATTGTGCTTAGAGTAGTGATATTGTGTTAAATATTGTATTTTCAAGCAAGTAGTGATATTATCGTAACTATTGCAATTTTGTAGGAAAAATCATGGTATTGATATCTTTTCTATGATTTTATAGTTTATGTAAAATCTTAGAAAATTGAAAGATAGAATTTGGAATCCATTTATTCACTCATGATTTCATTTTAGGCACAAGGACCCTCTAATGTGTTTGCATAACTCAAAGGCCAAGAAGAATACATTTAAAACTTTTTAAGTTGAAATTTTCACATTTTAAATTAGTGTTTTAAAAAATCATTTTGCTTAAATCATTTTCATTTTTAAAATTTATCAACAATAAATTCCAAGGGGCTCAACTTTCACAACATATTTCATTTCGGTGTTATAAAACTAAACTCACACACTAATTACATACTCATAAGAGTTTTTAGTTTTATGCTTGTTTGTTGAATGTGTTTGTTTAAGAAAGATGAGTGAAATGTGTATGCTCTCCCCCCATCCCATTTAGGGAACTCCAGTGACCAAAAATGATCACTCTTTTCCTTTTTCACTTTGGTCCAAAAGTATGGAAATAATTTTTTTAAGGCCTTCCCAAAATTTGTGTGATTTTGGTGACCCCAAAATGACCACAAAGTCTTTTTAGTTGTGTTTATTTTCATACATTTTAACTTGTGAATGGGAGTTCATCACCTCCTCACAAGTTATCTAGGTAAGTTTTGACTTGATAATTCATCTCCCAACATCATTTCAATCCCACTCCATAGTGGGATATATAAATTGAGGTTGAACCATTGTGATGCTTATTTTGAGAAGTTAAAATAAAATCTATTAGTGGTATTTGGCCTCAGAATGTAGGGGCAACTTGGACATCATACTACACTAAGTAATTGATGGATGTAATGGTTGTGAAAAGGAAAAATATTTTCACAAGTCAATTGACATGGATCCAAATGACATGGTTGCATCCCTAGTGTTAGCCATGTTTGGGACCATATAAAAATGAATAGAAATTTATAGTTTAGACAACCCCACTTATCATGGTCATACTATTGATGTAGGGAGAGTAACCTAAATTTCCATGTCATCGTAAAAACTCTTGAGAGAAGAGGGAACATAAAAAGCCTACTTTTTACATTCTTTTACTTTTTGGATTAACATTTAAAATCCTCTCAAAATCAAGTATATAAAAATAATTCGATCATACTACGCAACCTTATTAGTTTTAGGATTTAGGACATTACACTTGGGTGTTTATGTCATTTTTGTCCTTTTTAATTATATGGTCTTAAGTCAAAAACTATTTGTCTATCATACCATGTACAAAAATGAGTCTTGTATTTACATCACTCCTTTGTTTGAAGAGGTGTTATGTCATAATTTAGGTCAGTATAGGTCAGTATGTTAAGTTTATATTATCTTTTAATGATTTTTATAGATATTGTGATAAGTTATGTTTATGTATTATGATGAAATGAGTGAGCTTCGAAGAAGAATTTATATGCTACGAAGATCTATGTGAGCATATCTAAAGATGATTTGAATGAGCTATGAAGATGTGAATGCTCTAAAGAATGATTAATAGTGTTTGATTATGATAAATGCCATTTGAGTATATACATGAGGTGTTTAGGGATTTTTAAATGATTAAAAGGTCAGCTATGAAGATATGTGTATGCAACTTTAAAGATATGTATATGTAGCTCTAAAGATGCTCCAAAGTTAGCTACAAAGATCCTAGTCAAGATCCATCTATAAGTAGATATGAAGATGCTCCATTAAATATCTAAAGAAGAGTAATTTTGAATGTTGTTTCTTAATCATACACAAGATATATTATAAAATAGGATAGTTATAAGGTAAAGCCTACAGGTTGGTTAAAAAGTTAGATTCAAGGCCTAATAAGACTTATAGGTCAAGGCCCAGAAGGAAAAAATAGAGATGGTGGTTAGATAAGGTATATGGATTAGTTTACATGAAATGGGTGATAAATTGAACATTTATTGAGGTTATTCAAGTTATTTTAATTTTTTTCATGATGTTTTAGGTCATGGTTTACATGAAAACCTTGAAAAAGTGTTTTAAGGTTTCTTTAGTGCATATAAGGAAGAGTTGTTTGCTTGAGAAGGTTTTTATAGTTATCATTGGCATGTGAAGCATATACATGATTATATAAGGTGTCCATGGTATATTAATAAGGATTATATCTCAAATTTCCAATATTTAGTTTTTAGAAAGAGGATCTAAGTTTTATGAATGATCGTTAAGACTGGAAGTTGGTCTAAACCCTCAAAAAGCCCTAATAATGACATGATGTTAAAGATATTATTATAAAGAGATAAAAATGGTGTTATATGGTTATTTAAGTGATTTGAGGTTAAATTAAAATCACCCAAGAATCTCTATGTGTTATTGGTTTTGTAGGTGACTGAGTAGACCCTACATGAAAATACTTGTCTTTCAAAGATTAACTATAACAGGTAGAATTTACCAAGTCAAAGCTGATAAGTGGATGAAGATCAAAGTGTGATAATTTTATATATTTTACATGAAGGTTTATAGATATGTAATATATCTCAAGTGTGCAATATTGATGATCTAAGTTGGCTAGTTGCTGACAAACCTAGTAGTCCAGACAATAAGAAAATTAAGCATACGTGAGACGATGATTATTGATGTGTTTTCATGTAGTAATGGTGATTTTAATTGAATTATGATGCTTTTTTGGACTTAAATAATCTATTTATGATTTTTAAAATCTTGGAAGTGAATATAAGAGGTTGGATCATTGAAGCCAAAATGGCTTGCCTAGTTGAGTGGATTCTATGAGAAAGAAGGTCAATGGATTGGTTTATAAGACCAATAGTTTCCATCAAAAAATTTAATAATTTTGATGGAGGTTTCTCTAAGGATTATATAATATCTTGTTCATGCATTTAAATCCCTTGAAATATTTCAATCAAGGGTCAAAAGTTCATGTTTTCTTGACTATGTTTTGAAGTCAGTTGGTAATTTTGAGTATTTTATAGAGAAGAATTTGATGCTATATAGATTAATTTGAATCATTATATTAATTTATTTATAAACTTGAGGTCATTATATTTTTCAAAATGTGAATTTTTTCCATGGCTGTTTAGAAAAAATGAATATATGCCTAAGTTATTCAAGATAGATTTTCTATATATGCACAAGCCTTTTATGAATAGTGTTTTGAGAAAGGGTTAAAATGGTGGTTGGACCTAAAAGGTGTTATGGACATAAAATGAAGTTTTATAAGGTATATATGAGTGGCATATGATGTGTTAATTCTTGGTAAGGTGTATGGATATGCATCAATTAACTCTTACTCCTCTTTCAGGCTTTAAGGAGACCTGATGTATTGATTGATTCATGATTAAGGCATGTTTTTTTAATATTATAAGACTTATTCATGGCCTACCTAAGTTATTTAAGTATGTAAAAAACTAATAAGGATATGAAAAAATGAATTTTATAAAAGCAAGGCAATATAGGCCTGTTTGGGTATGCTAGAGAGAGTGAGAGAAGAACAAGCAAATGATATAGATCATTGATGAGTAGAAAGAGGTCATACAGACAATTACAAATATGTCTTGAATATATAATAAATATTATTCATGAGGATTAAGGTTATAGTATTTAATCCAACCATGAAGAGGGCTAGTTGAGTGAAGAGGGCTAGAAGCCTGTTTTGAGAGGGATAGCCATGAGAAAAGAGATAAAGGATAAGATCATCAATTTTTATGTGAGAAACAAGGTATTATAAAGTTTATAAAGTGTTTTATATGTCCAAGTTGGTGTTAAATCATCTAGGGGGTTGGTTCCTCTTTGAAAGTGGGTGCTTGCTAAAGCCTAACCGAGTTGGTGTTGAGATAGTTGGGGTTGGTGCTCCATGTAGAGTTAGTGATTCACTAAAGATTGATGTTTGTATTCTAGGAATATATTCCATTTGATTCATTAGTAGGTTTTATTCCCCTTGAGGGTTTACCATGTATATTCCATGTTCATGTGTTTCATTTTCTTATAATTTGATATTTATGATTGCTAAGATGTGCATGCTTGTTATAATGGTTCATATATGATTAAGTGGAATTGAATGAAAAGTTTTAAATATTGATTCACCCCCACTCGTCATTTATTATTTTTTCCAATAATTGGTATCAGAGTGGGTCTTATGGAGTATGATTTATATCCTAAAGGAGGTCCTAAGAAGTAAGGATGACTAGTCAGCAAGATCAAGGTGGTTTCTCTACCAGTAAGGCTCTATTGTTCAATAGATATAACTATGCATTTTGGAATGTTAGAATCAATATATATCTAATGTCACAAGGACATGATATTTAGTAGTCAATTATGGATAGTTACACTACACCTCTAATTTCACCAATAGATATAACAAGTAAGAAGGCTAGAAAAAATAAATCCAAGGTAATGAATGCCATTTTATGTCGACTAACATAGGCATACCTTGTAAAGGTAATGCATTATGTATCAAGAAAATATATATGGTAAAAATTAAAGACCATATATGAAGGAGAAATAAAGGTGAAGTTGGCCAAGTTACAGACCCACAAATTATAGTTTGAAATCCTAAAGATGAAACTATTGCAATCTACTTGTTGAGGGTTGGTGAAGTTGTCAATATCATAAGAGGATTGGGAGAATAAGTGAAAGAGTATAATATTATTTAAAAGGTTTTAAGATCACTAATTTAAAATTTTAAATCTAAGGTGTCTATAGTAGAATAATTACAAGATTTGAAAAAGCTAGAGATGCATGGGCTTCATGGTACATTGACTTCCTATTTGATGAGAAAAAATGAAGGAAAAATTCCCAAGAAGGAAGAAACATTCGAAGTTGAAAAGAAGTCAAAGGTTAAGAAGGTCAAAGATGAGATATGTTCAGATATTGATGATGATGAACTCATAGCTATGTTTGATATAAATTTAAGGTTTGGATCATGTAAGTACAAGGATAAGTTAGCATTCAAATGTTTTAGTTTTGGAAAGATTGGTCACTTCGCAACCAAGTGCCCTAACAAGGATAAATTTGAGCATAATAAAGAACATGATGAACACCATGGAGATGAAAAAAATATATACAAGTCTAAAAATAACAAGAGAGATTTGAAGAAGAATAAAGGAAATGATCATTTAAAAATAACAAGAGTTTCTATACAAAAGAAGATAGCTCATTTGAGATAAGTGATTTAGACACATCTAATAGTGATGATCATATTAATGAATCTAAACATGACAGTGAAAATTTATTAATAGGCATAGAATTGGATAATGAGGGTTGTTCAAATGGGAAAGGCCTTATGGTTGATATAGAATTAGATGAAGAAGTGTAGTATGATAGTGTAGAAGGAGAAGCTAAAGTGGATATTAAAGTTGAGCTCATGAGGACCTCAAAAGAGTTAAATCTTGTGAAGAAGAAGAACAAAAAATTGAAGTCATTAGTTTAGGACTATAAGGAATAGATCAGTTTGTTTAAGAAAAGGTTGAGTGGCACTTTTAAGGAGTATGTTGAGATTATCAATCAAGTTGAAGTATAAATAGAGATTATGAAAATAAGATTAAATCTTAAAGATGAAGATTTCATTAGACATGAAACTAAAATATAATCTTTGAAAGTTGAGTTGGATCAAGCATATAGAATGGTGAAGAGATTTGTAAATTTTTAAAAGAGTACTGAGGCTCTTGATGATATCTTATGTATTTAAAAGTCTAAAAGTGACAAGACAGGTCTTGGTTTCAAAGAAGATTAGAAGAAGGAATCTCAAGTCAAGGAGAAGACTTTTGAAGACAAGAAGGTCAATGTGAAAAGACCTATTAGATAGCCCAATGCTACAAGGAATTCTAGTTATTTTAATGGTTACTATTATTCATGTAATTAGTTTGGTCATAGAGAAAGAGAATGTAGAAGACCCTCCAAGAATGAGTAGTCATGGAACTATGGAAGGAGTTATAGTTCATATCAGTCAAATGGTATGTATAAGGAGGTATATTATAATTTTCATAATGTAGGACACATTGTATTATTATGTCCTTATAGAGTTAGAATATCATTAAGTCAAAATAGGAAGTTTGAAGCTCCTAGAGTGCAAGAAAGAAGGCAAATGAATATATGAAAACCAAAGGCAGTAAAGATATGTCATGATCATTCTAAAATTTCATGTATACTACTTCTTGAGATAGACCATGTCTTAGATGAGAAATAAAGAAAGGAATGTATATTATTGGCTCCCATTGATTATCAAATGGTTGATGATGAGATCAAGCCTATAGTGTCAATCAAGTGGAGAAGGATGTTGAAGAATATTCAGTCCTATGAAAAGATGGAGTTCTAGGAAAATTCCGAGTTCATGTTGTTTTAGTATCTTATGAAAAGGGGTGGATCCATTAAGCTTCATGGATACATTCTTATATTAGTAGAAGCATGAGCTTGCTGTTAGAAAATGTTTATTTTTTGAGAAGATTATAGGTTGTCTATGTTGTAATCAAGGAGTTGAAGATGGATATTACCCATTCCTATGTTGATAGCTCTATGGTTTGAAGTGCATAAGGTAGCATGATGAGATATCAAAGGCTATTATCAATTATCAAAAGTCAAAGCGTAGATAATTGGTATATGAGAGGTAAGATTTTGGTATTTGTTTGTATGAGTAGTTGAACTTGATCTCTGAAGATAAAAGGGGAGTCCCTAATTTTGTAGATTGTATCAAGAATGGAATAGCCATATATGTATTCAATAATTTGATCTTGTTCTGTCATATCAAGAAAGGTAATTAATCTTGAGCTCTTAGTTATTTTAAATAAGATATGTTTAGACTAAGGGGGATATTGGTACCTCTGAGTTCTTTGTTTAGAAAGTGATTGCTTTTTGATATGTATGTAGTTAAGGAGAGATTGATCCAAAAAATATACACTTAAAATTGAAGTGCAAATAGTTTTTATGGATACTTTAATATCTCCCTTTAAATCACCTCAAATTCTTGAATATTTCAACTGAACTTGTAAAAATGATAGGAGTTAGCGAAAAACATGGTTTTTCAAAAATGGATTGAAATTGTCTGTGACTTGTACTTTTATTCACCATTTAACCATTTCTAATAACATTGTCTTATAATTGTCAAAATGTAAATTACTTGCATGAGTTCATCTACTAATTAAAATCAAATTAGCAAACTGAAACAAAATCAAGCATCAAATGACAATTACCAAAACATGAAACATGATAATGGAGTTTAGCTCAATAATTGATGCCTATGTCTTTGATTTCACCAAAGGAGTGGACCGTTTCCATTAAGGGCACTTCAAACACCTAGAAATAATAAACAACTTTCCTACAAGCTGATATCTCAATGCAAAAATTCACCTTCACCATGACTGATTCAAGCCCAGCACCTTCAAATTTTGTGAGTCTTCATAAACACCTGCAAAGTCACTCCAAAAGTCCTAAAAATCTCCTCAAAGGTCTGAAAAATACTCCTCTAATATGCAAATTGGCTAAACAAAGTATTAAGACTATGTATTATGGCTGGAGGATGGATAAAAATCCATTAACATAGCTTACCAAAGATTTAACAAGGTCTCAGCCTAATAAAAAAACACAGTCAAGAATTTTCTCCCTTTCAAATAGAAATTTGTGACTTAAAAAACACTTTGACACCCAAAAAACAAGTGGTCAAAGCTTATCTCTTTTGGATGGTAGGTCACGAGTTCAAACCATCAGCGTACTCTTTTTTGGCGCTTTGGGTTTATCTTGATCCGACATGTGTGGGTCGAGAGGATTGAACAAGGCTTTAAATAGCCTTTGAATGCCATTTCCTCTATGAGTTTATCCCACATGCATTATATTTAGGATAAGACAAGGCTTTGAAAAGCTTTTATCCACCCACTTATCACATGGCTTTGGCCACCTAAGAGGCCTTTTGCTCAGGCTCAGGCTTGGTCTTTCCTTTGAGGGCTCACCACAAGACCCACCATAAGACCCCATGACTCGACAAAGAGATCTATCCAATTTCCCTTAGGCTTTCCACCTTGCTCAGGCTTCGAAGCTTGAACTATCCTTCAAACTTGACATATGGCTCAATCAATGAGATTATCTCAGGACCTTAGTCACTTAACTCTATTGGCATTAAATGTGACATGGCAAGATGACTCACTATAGTGACGTGGCATGTTGATGATGTGGCATAATCATCGAACCATTTTTTTGCAAACCTTTCAATCTACCAAGTGTCGACCTCTAATAGGTCCTCGTGCCAAATTTTGAAACAACATCAAAACACGTGCCACATGTAGCAAGTGACATTTATCGACCAACTTCAAATGGCCATAATAGGAGCTCCTAAACTCAAATTTACATTTTAAAAAATGCACCAAAAAGCTCTCAAAGAGATCTATAGTGTGCCACCACTGAAACTCTAAATTGGAACCATTATCAGAACCCAATTTCTAATCACTCCTTCCTAATGGAGGGATTTTAGTCTCCAAAAGTCTAATATCCCTTGAAACTACATACTGGTATACTGCATCCATGAAAATAGAGCCCAATCATAGAAAGAGATATAAATAATTGCATTAAAATGATTCACAATAAAAATGTAAAAATGCCTATTCCAAAGGCATGAGTAAGTGAATCTACAATTACGAAAGTGATTACAACATATCAAACTACCTGCCCAAATGTCACATCCTATAAAGTGGTGAATTGCCAAAAATTAAAACAACTCCCAATGTAACTTCAAGACAATTTTATAATGCCAACAACATACAATAAATGTTATGGACATGTTGTAATATAATGCCCTAGTATGGGACTTATATGCTAATAAAATGCAAATAACCAAAAGTGTATGTTGCCTAACATCTAAACATGCCCAAAGGGTCTTAAAAAATGCATCTAAACATCTCTGTGCCAAAATAGATACATTCAAAATAGCAGTCTAACTATCAAAAGATATAAAGAAACAACTTAAAACATCACTCTACTATATCCCCAACTATTTCAAATGAGTTAATGTCTTATCCATTATTAGACTACCCATACAGTATATTCTAGAGATCAAAAACTTAGAGTTATCAAGAAGTGAGAATTGAAAAACTTCATATGGTAAAACTGTATTGAAGTGTTCCCACCAACTCTAATCTACATCTATCAAAGCTTTTTCATTCCCTTAGATTAATTCTTAACCATGCTTTGCAAAAATAATGTAGTGAGAATCCACTTAACCAATTCTTTCTTCCAAGTGAAATTGATTGTCTCTGTGGATTCATTATCAATTGCATACTTTATCAATTTGGGCTTTGCCATATGTAATTAAAAAGATTGTTGACTTAACCTCTTAAATGGATTTTCACTTGTAGGTTTTACCTTATCCTGGGTTGTATTGACAACTATATTATGGATTGAATTAGCTTCATTAACCTTAGTGAGAGGTTTGTAAATCATATTAGTTTTAACATTACTTGAATGTGAAGATGAATGAAGCTTAAAACATCTATCAATCCTATGTCCACTCACTTTACAATGAGTGCAAACATCCTTCTTAGGTGAGGGTCCCCTTTTTCCAATTCCCAAATTAACATGATAATGGTCTTTCAAAGATGCAATATGCTTAAACAAAGCATTTTGTTTCCAAAAATTCTTAGCACTATGGTTATTCATCCCACAAAAAGTGTATGGAAATGATTGCATTATCTTTTTTACATTATATCCAAACTTCTTAAAAGTATCAATTAGATCAGAATATTTAGTGTAAGAATCAGGAGGTGAAATCTCAATAGCTCTTTTACCTTTACACATTTGAACTAGTGGCCTAAAACCTTCGATATTGGAAGCTCATCTTCCTTTAGCCATGTAAGAAACTTCTCCATCATCCATCTGCACACTAGTATAACTCAAACCTGCATGAAGAGGTCTATGCTCAACTTGAACTGGGTTAGTTATACCTTAGTTATCTCTACCAAGTCCTCCTCTATTATAACCAATTTTAAACAATAATTTAGATCCTATGCCCTTAGTGTATCTTTCAAAATCACTAAAAATAATATTACTAGAATCTAAATCTGAAATGGTAGAAGAAGCTGAAGATTCTTGTGGTGAAAAACTTATAGTGCACTTATTCATAGTTTATAAATCTAAAGTAAAAGGCTTTACCTTTTCACACTCACCACATTGCAATCTAATCAAGAGCTCATCCTTGGATTCGAGCTCCAATTTTAACTTTGCCACTTGCAATTCAAGTGCAAATTTTTGGCATCTCAAGATTACGTTTTCATCTTTGATGGCCTCAATCTGTGACAACTTGCCCATAGTATCTTGTAGACACCTAATTCCACACTACACACTACAATATAATCAATCTACAAACCAATAATCCAACTATTCTAGAAGTAATTATCAACACACAACTAGAAGCAAACCCTACATTTTAACTGCTCTGATACCAACTTGATCTGAAAACTCTACACTTAAAATTGAAGTGCAAATAGTTTCTATGGATACTTTAATATCTCCCTTTAAATCACTTCAAATTCTTGAATATTTCAATTGAACTTGTAAAAATGATAAGAGTTAGCAGAAAACACAGTTTTTCAAAAATGGATTGAAATTGTCTATGACTTGTACTTTCATTCACCATTTAACCATTTTTAATAACATTGTGTTATAACTGTTGAAATGTAAATTTCTTGCATGATTTAATTTACTAATTAAAATCAAATCAGCAAACTGAAACAAAATCATGCATCAAATGACAATTACCAAAACATGAAATGTGATAAAGGAGTTCGGCTCAACAATTGATGCCTACATCTTTGGGTTCACCAAAGGAGTGGACCATTTCCATTAAGGGCACTTCAAACACTTGGAAACAATAAACAACTTTCTTGCAAGTTGATATCTCAATGCAAAAATTCACCTTCACCATGACTGATTCAAGCCCGGCACCTTCAAATTTTGTGAGTATTCATAAACACCTGCAAAGTCACTCTAAAAGTCCTAAAAATCTCCTCTAAAGTTTGAAAAATACTCCTCCAATATGCAAATTGGATAAATAGAGTATTAATACTATGTATTATGGCTAGAGGATGGATAAAAATCCATTAACATAGCTTACCAAAGCTTTAACAAGGTCTCAGCCTAATAAAAAAATAGTCAAGAATTTTCTCCCTTTCAAATAGAAATTCGTGACTTAAATAACACATCGACCCCTGCAGCACAAGCGGTCAAAGCTTATCTCTTTTGGATGGTAGGTCATGAGTTCAAACCATTGGCCTACTCTTTTTTGGCACTTTGGGTTTATCTTTATCCCACATGTGTGGGTCGAGAGGATTAAACAAGGATTTAAACAACCTTTTAACACCATTTCCTCTATGGGTTTATCCCACATGCATCATATTTGGTATAAGATAAGGCTTTGAAAAGCCTTCAAGTGCCCACTTATCACGTGGCTTCAGCCACCTATGAGGCCTTTTTCTTGGCCTCGAGCTTGGTCTTTCCTTCGAGGGCTCACCACAAGACCCGCCATAAGACCCCATGACTTGGCAAAGAGCTCTATCCAATCTCCCTCAGGCTTGCCACCTTGCTCGAGCTTTGAAGCTTGAACTATCTTTCAAACTCACCATATGACTTGATCAATGAGCTTATCTCATGAGCTTAGTCACTTAACTCCACTTGGCATAAAATGTGACATGGCAAGATGAGTCAATATAGTGATGTGGCATGTTGATGATGTGGCATAATCATTGAACCATTTTTTTTAAACCTTTCAATCTGTCAAGTGTCTACCTTTGATAGGTCCCCATGACAAATGTCAAAACAACATCAAAACACATGCCACATGTCACAAGTGACATTTATTGACCAACTTAAAACAACCATAACTAGAGCTCCCGAACTCATATTTACATTCCAAAAAATGCGCCAAAAAGCTCTCAAAGAGCTCTACAGTGTGCCACCACTAAAACTCTAAATTGGAACCATCATCAAAACCTTATTTTTGATCATAGATTGTGTCTAAGATGTTTTATAAACATTATTTGTTAAACTTCTAATGGAAATTATGAGAGTGACCTGATTGAGATAAATTTATGAGAATGGTTATCATAGGTGGTAGAAATTGTTTCTGAAGACTATGTAACATCTAATGTCTTTGAGAGATAGTATCAGCTCAAAGGGAAAGAGTATAAATTCAATAGTTATTGATGACCCTTGATGTATATAGTTAATAGAAGCATTGTGAATACTTGGTTTGAGTGTGAGATTTTTAGGTTATTTACTGAGCTTGATCTATTTTGATCTGTGTCTTGTATTCTAAGTTCATTCTAAATGAGATGACAGTTGTGGAAGACATTTTTCATTAATGTCAAAGGGGGATGGAGATAAAAAAAGGCAAGAAAAGGAGAAAGATCATAAAGGTTAGAAAGAATGAGAAAAGGCAAGAACTAGGTCTAAGATATGATTTCCATAAAGAGTGGTTGACAAAGTTTTTTAAGTGTGTTTTCCATCAATGACAAATGGGAAGCTTGTTGGACATTGTCATTGATTAAGGAGGAAATTGTTGAGCATTGTCATTGACTACTTAGTTTTTAAATAAGTGTTATCATTGATGTTAATATATTGTCATTGATATCAAAGGTTATTGTGAAGGTGCATGGTCAAGTAAGCCTTGAAGTATGTGTCTAGTGAGTTCTTATGCTACTATAATGAGTACTGCTACTATATGAAAATAGTGATGTGAGAGTACCAATTGATGAGTGCTAGTGATATCATTAAGAATAAAAATTAGTAAGTATAGGTCATTATGTCAAGTGTATAATATCTTTTAATTCTCTGTCTAGACCTTGTGATAAGGTATGTGAAAGTAGCATGATGAAATATGTTCTCAAGATCTATGTGAGCAGATCCAAAGATGCTCTGAATGTAATATGAAGATGTGAATGCTCCAAAGAATTATTGACATTGTTTGAGCATAATAAATGTCATTTGAGTTTGTACATGAGGTGTTGAGGTCCTTATAAATTATTAAAAGGTCAACTAAGAAGATATGTGTATGTAGCTCTGAATATGATCAAAAATGAGATACAAAGATCCTATTAAAAATTTGAAGATCTATAAGTAGATATGAAGATGTTCCATTGAAGTTATGGAGAAGATTAATTGTGAGTGAGTTTTATTAATCGTACATGATATGAATTGGAACATAGGATAGTTTCAAGGTAAATCTTATAAGAAGTCTATAAGGTTAGATTCAAGGCCTAATAAAACTTGTAAGTCAAAGCCTAGAAAGAAAAAAGAGAGATGGTGGTCAGATAAGGTATTTGTATCAATTTCCATAACATGGGTGATAAGGTGAACATTTTTTAAGGTTATTATATCTATTTTAAGTATGTTCATGAAGTTTCAAGTCATGGTTTACAAGAAAAGCTTGAAAAAGTGTTTCAAGGTTTCCCAAGTGCATAGAATGAATAGTTGTCCACTTGAGAAGATTTTTATAGTTATTATTATCATGTGCATCATATGGATGAGAATATATGTTGTTCATGGTTGATGATCAAGGGTTATATATCAAATTTAAAATCTTTAGTTTCTTTAAAGGGGTGCTCAATTTTATGATTGACCGTTAAGACTGGAAGATGGTCTAAACCCTTAAATAACCCTATCAATTACGTAATGTTGAATATATTGTTCTAAAGAGATAAAAAGGGTGTGGTATGTTTGGTTAATTAATTATAGGTTGAATTCAACTCACCCAGTCATCTCTAGGTGTGATTGGTTTTGTAAATGAGTGAGCAAACCCTACATAAAAGTGCTTGTCTTTCAAAGATTTGATATAACATATATAGTTGACTAAGTCAAAGTTACTAAGTGGATGAATATAAAAGTTTGAGACTTCTAGTTGTTTTAAATTAAGTTTTTTCGATAGGTTCAAGATATGTGTAAATTTGGTGATCCAAGTTGGCTAGTAACTAATAGGCCTAGTAGTGCAGAAAATAAGAAAGTTAGGTAGAAGTGACAAGATGAATCTTGATGTGTTTTCATGTAATAATGGTGAGTTGAAGTGCATGATGATTTATTTTTGGACTTGAATAATATATCCATTATTTTCATAAGATTTAATGTTAGTGTAAGAGATTCAAACTTTGAATCCAAAATGAGTTATTTGGCTGAGTCGATTTTATGAGAGAGAAGGTCAACATATTGGTCTACAAGACTAATAAATTCCATCACTATATGTTATCATTTTTTTGGAGGTTTATATGAGGATTTTATAATATATTTTTCATGCATTTAAACCCTTTTCAATAGTTCAATCAAACATCATAATTTCATGTTTCCTTGACTATGTTTTGAAGTCAGTTGGTAGTTCTGAGTAAGTATCTTGCTGAAAAGAGTTTGAGATTGCATATCATTAGTTGAAGCATTAGATGAAGTTTAAAATTATCTTCAAGTCATGAGGTTTATGAATATTTTAATTTTTTCCATTATTTTTTGGCAAAATTTATTATATGCCTCAGTTGTCAAAAGACACATTTTATGTATATGCACAGGCCTTTTATGAAAAGTATTTTGAGAAAGGGTTCAAATGGTGGTTGGACCTAAAAGGTGTTATTAACCTAAATTTAAGTTTTATAAGGTATATTAGAGTGGAATGTGATGTGTTACTATCATGTAAGATGTTTTTTATATTCTTCAAGAAGATCAAAAGGTATCGTGTTGTTAAGAAGACCTATTAGGTCTCCTTAAAGCCTAAAAGAGGAGTAAGTGCTAATTGAGCTATGGATGAACTAATGTATTGATTTATTTATGATTAAGGCATGTTATTTTAATATTATAAGACCTATTCATGTCTGACATAAGTATTTAAGTATGTATATGACTAAGAAGGGTATGATCAAATGACTTGTATAAAAGCAAGGAAGTTTAGGCCTATTTGGGTATGCTTAGAGAGAGTGAGAAAAGAACAAGTGAATGATATAATTCATTGATGAGTATAAGGAGGTCATTTATACCATAAAATATATGTCATGAATATATAATAAATGTTATACAAATGAGGATCAAGGTCAGAAAGCCCAATCAAGACCTGAAGAGGGCTAGTTAAGTGAAGAGGGGTAGAAAGCATTTTTGAGAAGGATAAAAGTGAGAAAAGAGCTGAAGGAGAAGATAATCATATGCTATATGAGAAAAAAAGTATTATAAACGTGATAAATTGTTTAAAGTGTATGATTTAGTTATGAATCATCTAGGGGATTGGTCTCTCCTTGCAAGTGGGTGCTTGTTATAGCCTAGCTGAGTTGATGCTGAGCTAGTTGGCATTGGTGCTCCATGTGCAGTTGGTACTTCAAAAAAAATTGATGTTTTTCTTATATTAATATAGTAAATTTTCTTAATTATTATTTTTTATTCACCTTGAGGGTTTTCCATGTATAAGTTATGTTCATGCTCTTATGATTTGATGTTTGTGCTTACTAAGATGTACATGCATGTTATAATGGTTCATGTATGATTAAGTACAATTGAATGAAAATTTTTAAATATGGACTCACCCCCACTCTCAATAATTATGATTATAACACCATGTCCTTCAATCTCAAGCACAATTCCCTTGAAACTAGGCCTATATACCAAATCCAAACTAGAATATTGCACCACAATGCATGTAATTTCAACAAACCCATCCCAATATGTGGATGAATATTCTTGGTAAGTTCCTTAACCAACAAAACATTACACAAAAAACCATTCTTCCATTATATCTTTGTCAATGTCATCCACCTTTGACTTTCCAACCTCCACCTCAAACCAATGTTTTATCTAATTTCTTGACAAAATAAATAGGAAATAAAGGATGCAATTGCCACCATTCAAGTAGGGAAGTAAACCAAGAAATTAAAATTAGATAACATGTGTTTCTACCCATTCAACATGTAGTATTTGTATATACCATTTCCTCTAAGGTAAAACCATCAAAGTTTGAAAAATACAAGGGTAAAGGAGACTCTAAGGTCCATTTAATAAAATTATTTGTTGCTTGATAGATAGTGGCTTAAAGTGACATATACGTCCTAATTGTTTTTCCTCATAGTCTAACAGGACAAGATTTGTATTGGTTTCTATAATTTCCAAACAATTTGATATATGATTTTGATAACCTTTTAGATAGATTTGTGCAACATTTATCCTATAATCTCAAACATGATATTTTGTTTGTAAATTTGAATTAGGCCAAGAAAAAAGCTAGTAAAACCTTTGAAAGTTACCAAAAAAATAGAGAGTACTTGTTATTTGCTTCACCAATAGTTTACTAGATAAATAATTGGTCACTATGTTTACCACAAATTTTCATAATGAGATATCATATCATCTAGAGCTACAGTGTGCACATAGATTTAAAGAGATCATCAATAAAGGTTTACTAATTGAAAAGGGCCTTATAAAAAATGGATTATCAAGTTAGCCTATTCAAATCAAAATCAAAACCAAAATCAAATAATAGGCCAAAATCAAAATCAAAACCAAGTCCAAGCACAAACATCAACACTAGCATAGGCCACTAACTATGAAAAATCCAATTAATTCAACCATAAAAATAATGTTGTTGGAAATGGAATAACCAAATCACATAATGTCCAAATTGTTTAAACACCATATTCTCAAACCTCACCTCAAATGCAAATTACTCCTCATCAATAACCCATTCCACAAGCACAACCTTTGTAGTAACCTAGACCATCTCAACAAATGTAACAACCATTAACTTTAGAAACCCCTCCTCCAAGGATAAATATGCCTAATATTTGAGTCTTTAGTGACCTTGGAGAACCTATTGAATTTTTATTTCACAAATTGACTATAACTAATTTGATTAGTTGGCCAACACCAAAGCATTATCCTGAGGGTATTCATATCTAGACTGGTATAGAGAGAATGAGTTCTATGAATACAATCATATTCATGGAAAACATATATGCCATTGTTTTTAGATTAAAAGTTTCATTGAAAATACATTAGAAAATTGGGAGATTACATTAGATAATAGAACCTCTACATCTAATCATATCTAGGGCATCTACCAGAACCCTTTTCCACAACATAAAAATAACAAAAACCAACAACAATAACAAAGGCCATAAAAATAGTAGCAATAATACTAATAGTCACCAAAAAAAAAAATAGTAGTAATAATAACAACAATGTCAACAAAATAGATGGAATCGAGCCTAGAATGATTCCAATACCCAACAAATTTACCACATAGTTTCACATGACAATAATAAAGTTATATGTCATATTATGGGAGGTTGAATTTTAACCATTACTATCAATCAAAGACCAAGTGTTAATATAAAAGGATTATTACCAAACAATTCCAATCAACACACCTATGTTAGTGATCTTTCTTTGACTTGGGATTACGTACAGGTGCACCAACAAGTTGGGATTCCTTATTTTAGACCCTATACTAATAACTCATCAATGTTATATGACCACATACAACTACATCAAAAATTGAGACTTATCCTATTTGGTCCCTTTCCACCATCATTTTATATCTCTAGGCTAATAGTTAACCTTCAACCAAAGTGATATACCTTCCCTTGTCCCTCTCTATAACAATCCATTATACATTGAAGTTATCATCATGTGGCACAAAGTAAAAAATTCCTCATAGATAATGGGTTAGGCCTAAATATTATGTTTATAAATCTCATCAAACATATTAGATACATAATAGCCAATCTCCATCTAGAAATGATCACTATCAAGGCCTATGACAACAAAGAGAAGGAATAACAAAGGACCATCAAATTGGCAATTATCAATGGGCCCTTTACCCAGGATATACTTCACCATGTGTTAGACCTATTCCTATCAAATAATTTTCTATTGGGTAGGCCTTAGATACATGAGATTCAAGCAATCCCATATACATTACACTAGTGTCTCAAGTTATCTCATTCAATCATGGAGGTCACCACCAATGGAGATTTTCATCCCTATGAACATTGTAAGCATTTGGAGGCCAAGTATGAAAGCTATAACTACCATTTTATCTTAGATACGGTTCCAAAAAAAGACAAAGGTAAATAAATACTTGTTGATTTATCAGAAGCTCATCGCGTAGAACTTGATAGCCTTGATTCATCTTCACATATACCACCTCATAAATTGTCTAATCATTTTTCCATCTCAACTAATGGCCTAAGAGAATATTTGACCCATAATACATTCCACATTTCCAAGCTTTCAAAGAAACCCAAATCTTATGAAATACCTAAAGTGAAGCCACCCTACATGGAATGGCAATGAAAAGGAAAAGGCAAATTGCATAGTCCAACTCCTATCATTTTCACACTGGCCAATGGCCAAGAAGCAGACCCACTTGCCAAAGATGAAACATGGTTATATCATGATAAATTGGCCAATTGTTTTAAAAAATCCAAATAACCCATTCCTAACAAGATCATGGAGAATCGAGCTTATAAAGGAGGAGGTATCAGGCCAAATCAATAGGGAACACTTGAGCCAATATATATCACTTGGTAGAAAAGAACCTATGGTCTCAGATTTAAACCACCTAGAGGTGACCCCATATATTTTATTTGTATTATAATGCTAATGACTAGTGATGATGATGCCATCAGTGAATCAGAGTCTGATCATAGCCTTTATGAAGAACTTTTCAATACCAACTTGTTTAACTTGCATGTAATTTGTACCCTTATCTTAATTATTTACAACAAATCACTTCCTTTATATCAACCACAACATATATCTTGAGACCAAAAATAATCCATAGTGACTGTAGATGAGTTTTTGAATGATGAGTTTTTTGTGACTTTCTAGGCCTATGAGATAATGTTCTATTGGGAGTCAACAAACAAGGGTTTTCAATCAAAATATATCTTGAAACCTATTTTGGAGAATGGGTGAACACCCTTAACCATAAACAAAGAAATAAAAAATTGAGGTCCCAAAGTGAAAACTTCTTTGAGGATATTTTGGACTAGGGTAAAAGTAAAGAGAAACCAATCTTCTAGTGAAAACCTATTTTAGCTGCCATTAGATGTGGTGTTTATCTTTCCTCAAACATAACTCATGATACCACCAACCATGAACTTATGGGTTTGAGTTCAATTCTAAAGAACAACATGCCTTTGATCAAATCATCCAAGAATTTGAAATAGTGTTTGTAACATGGCCATCCCTACCATTATGATATTTAGATTCATATTATCTAGGAGAACTTGAAGGACTAGTCCAAATAGAGGACTTTGTAGTTGCAGTCCAATTCAAATCATTTCTAATCATTCTAGAAGATGGTTTGACTCTCCTTGTAGAAGACACTATATAAGTCAACATCAAGACTCTAGATGAGCTAAAATGGATCAAATTAGGCATGTCCCTCACTGAGGAGGAATGTGAAATCTTTACAACCCTTTTAAGGGATTCTTTTGACATCTTTACTTGGAACTATTTAGAAATGCCAAGTTTAGACTCTACATTAGTTATGCACCACCTTGTTGTACATCCTGATGCCAAACCTATGAATCATAAATTGTGAAATATCTATCCTCATATTTATATATTAGTAAAGAAAGTGTTGTAAAAACTCTTGGAATCAAGATGTATTCAACTTATCAATTACTCAAAGTGGATCTCAAAAGTTATGCCTATCAGTAAGAATCTAGAAGGAATCAAAATTTACACTGATTTTAGAGATATAAATAGGCCCTACCCCAACTATGACTTTCCTCTACCAAAAATTTACATGATAGTTGATTTCATAGTGGGTTACAAAATGCTTTCACTTATGGATGGATTTTTAGGATACAACTAGATCTAAATTTCAATAGAAGTCCAACATAAGATAATGTTCATTACTTCATGAGAAACATTCTATTATCAAGTTATGCCATTTGGTCTCAATAATGTTGGGGCCATGTGACAAAGATCCATGATTGTCACATTTATTGATATGATGCATGATATTGTTAAAGACTATGTCAATGACATATTGGTTAAATCAAAGACCCATGACGATCATCCAACCACACTATAAAAAATATTTGAGAGGCTTTATGAATAAAAAGTCAGACTCAATCCTAAGAAATGTGATTTTGGCTTTACTTAAGGTACATTTCTAGTCTTCATAATCTCTCATAGAAGCATTTATGTTTATGCAACTAAATTCCAAGCCATTATAGAGATGACACCACATTATAATTTGAAGCAGATATATAGTTTGTAGGGCAAGGTCCAATCTATCAAATGCTTCCTTTATCAATTAGCCAAAAAATGCCATACATTTACACACTTATTAAAGAAGGGTGTCAAATTTATTTGGGATGAATAATGCTATAAGGCATTCCAACACCTAAAGGAATATCTTGCTAATTTGCCTATTTTACTACTACCTTACTAGGAAAATCATTCTTACTGTACCTATCTACAACTAAGAAATCCCTATGGGCACTTCTACTCAGCATGAATATAATGGAAAAGAGAATGTTGTGTACTATTTAATTCATATATTGGTTGTGCATAAGCACAATTATACACTTATTGAGAAAGCTTGTTTATCTATCATCTTTGTACCATAGAAGCTAACATTACATGCTAAAAAGAAGACCATAGTTATTTACAAAGTATATATGCTCAAGTATTTATTATCCAAGATAACTTTACAAGGATGCATGGATAAATTGATCATGATCTTGAGTAATTTTTAGATTGAATACGTCAATTAGAAGGCCATCAAGGGATAAGTTATTGAAGATCAGCTTGTTAAATCTCTCCTCATAGATATTGAACCACTTTTTAATTATCATATGAGTCCATCATGACAATCATTGAAACACCTCCTTAGTAGCATAACTAGAAGTTGTATTTTGATGGATCATTCACATCACATGGCTCAGGGGTAGGTATATTATTTATTAAACTATAGGGGAATCTTATTTCTAAATCATTATGTATCAGATTTCCTTATACTAACAACATGGCCAAATAAAAATAAATTATTACAGGGCTCTATTAAGTAGTACAATAGAATTTACATCATCTCAAAGTCTATGGTGATTCTTAGTTAATCATGAATCAAGTTACAAACCAATTTAGAGTAAAGATGACAAGATGGCACCATTTAAGGCCATTATTGATTTTCTCAAATAATAAATTGTTGATGTACAGTTTGAACACATACCAAATGCCAATAATAGAAAAATAGATTCTATGTCCACCATTGGGTATTTGATCTGTCACTTAGACAAGGCAAAAAAATATCAATTCCTCATTGAAAATATTGTATCACCTACTCACAAACCCTTAACTATTACAATGATATATGATATTGTTGGTCCCAACTCTATATGGTATTTAGACATTTTTACCTATCTTCATGACCAAATTATCCCACTAGACCTATCACACAAATAGAAAAAGGCTTTTACCCATCAAGCCTCATGATATACCTTACTCAGACCAACCCTTTACAGTCATAGCTTTGATGGAAATCTACTTCATTATTTAAGTTTGACAAAATCAATATTGTGATTATGGGAAGTTCATGAAGGAGCAAGTGGATCCCATATAAGTGGGGCCATCCTAGCAAAAACTCTCTTGTTTACTGAGTATTATTGGACAACTAAGGATGTATATCCAGCTACTTATATCAAATGATATGAAAAATGTCAATGACATGCCAATCTAATCAATGCCCTAGATAAAAAACTAAAACTAATGCTTATTCCATGGCCATTTTTAACATGGGGACTCAATCTCATTGGGAATATTAACCCAATCTCATATGATGTCCATAAACACATCCTTATCACTATCAAATATTTTACTAAGTGGGTTGAAGTTATACCCATCACTTGCTTGACTGGAAAATAGATTTCCAAGTTCATCTTTAATCATCTCATTTGTGGTTATGGTATCTTATTCGATATTATCTCTAATAATGGTGTATAGTTTAATAACATGGATGTCAAAACATTATGTGTCAAGTACAATATTGCTCAATATTTTTATTTTGTATATTACCCACAAGGCAATGGCTAGGTAAAAGCATCCAATCAAACCATAATTGAAATCCTTAAAAATATTGTCAATGATGTACGCCATGATTGGAACTTCTAAATTTTCCATGCCCTCTATGTATACTGCACCAATTACCATACCCCAGTAGGAGCCACTCCATATTCCCTAGTTTGTGGAACTAAGGTGATTCTTCCCATTGAGATTGATTTACCTTCTCTATGCATATTAGTAAAACATGTCCTATATGATGAATATTATTGAGTCACTCACTTACAAGAGCTATAATTACTTGATGAAAAATGCATGGTGATTGTAATAAGCCTTCAAGCATACCATACCAGACTGGTGGGTAAAACATAAAGAGTTTGAACTTGAGGATATTATTCTCAAATAAAACCAATAGAATCCATACTTGAGAAGAAACAAAATGGAAATTTAAAACCCAATTGGTTAGGCCCATACATCATTATTGCACACTATGGATCTAGAGTATATAGGTTTGCTACACTAGATAGAGATGAACTTGATGAGTTGATGAACATCATAACCTCAAGTGTTACTTCACTTAATACACGTAAATTATTATGAATGAGGACTATTTTCATTGTCCCATATTATGATCCTTTTTTGTACCATACCTTATACCATTATACCATGCCTTTCTTATCAACCAATAATTTTTTTTACCCTATCCACCCAACCTTTTGACCTTTGTTCCATTCCATTATTTTTTGGACAACTTTCAACAAGAGGATTCAGATCAAGTTCTAGTAGTTGATTTAGTATTGTAGATAGAGGTCATATTTGGATCAGTATGCCAATGTTTTGGTGGTTGCATCTTTCATTTATTATTACATTTCATTCTGAGTATTCCTAATAATAACTACCTTTGGGTAAATCAGTGTCTGGTGTCATGCTACTAATTATGACCACCTATGGAAAAATTAGTATCATTTACCTATGTCATTATTTCCTAATTATAACTACCTATGGTAAAATTAGGAATAACACCTTTATCATGCCTTAAAGTCCCACCTTTCCATTCTTTTTCCATACTATGTCATTTGCCTATTTTGCTATTTTATAAACATTTTACTACCTAGTCACATTCCTCTACTATAAGGTGGAACTACAGTGACTTGAGGTCCCATTTTAGGATTACGTAGGTAGTGCTCAATTCACATTGAGGTTAGTTTATTCACCCTTTTCCATGCTCCCTATATTTTATGAGAAATTTATAAATTTGAACCATCTCACCATTTTGTGAGTTGGACCATTTTGTATATCATCATTCTCAATAGATTTGAAATGCTTTGAAAAATCCAAAAATATTGAAAATGATCTATAAAATCCTAAAAATCACCAATTTGACTTCTTTGCCTAAATATTTTAGGACCTTTAGATAATTCATAAGAAACCACTTGTCCTTTAGTTTCCCCATCTTTGTTAGCCTCTAAGCCTTATGCTCTCTCCATTTTACAAGTTTTCACATTATGCATAATGTATTCAACTTTGATACATAAATGACTATTAGGCTTCAGTCTCATGCTCTCACTATTTTGTGAGTTCATTCCCATTTTCCTCTACACTACAATCATATTATCTTCTCTTAATTTTTCTTCTATCCTATATCCTGGGAGAACCACATTTGGCCTAAAGTTTATGTTGGATCTTAAGTCCATGGAACTATGTAGGCAACATACTCTTTCTTAGAGAATTTGGAGTCATCTCAGTTACCCCTTCCTTTTCTTCTATCCCCACCAATTTATCTAATTATTTCATTGCCTCCTATATCCTAGGGCCAATTTTTTTCGTCTTGTTTGTGTCGTTGTTTCCCTATAACCAAGGGGTACCCTTGTGTCATTTTGTTTTTGTCTTCTATTTATGCTAACATTGTGATTAACCATTGTTTATGTTTATTTCATGATGTTTTGATTGTTTATTTTCCTTTTTGTTTGTTATTATTTTTGTCTTTATATGTGTTTGTTTGTTTGCTTTCATTAATTTTCCCTGACTTAGTATATCTATGCTCATTGAATGACTTATTTTGCATTATACTTAAGTCTATTCATATTTATGCATCCACATTGTCATCATGGTTTTTATCATTGGTGCATTATTTTAAATTATTTATTAGATCATGTGTTATTCCTTATGCATATTTAAACCAAGTTATCATGGTGTTTTGTACCATGATGCTTACCATCACATTATAAAATGAAAATTATTTTGGGAAATATTACAAATAATGAGGCAATGATATTTTTCCTTGGCACCTAAAAAATTCTTGATCTACCCAAATACAGAAAGAATTTTAATCCTTACTAGTTAGGATGTACATATCCATAATATAAGGCTTTCCAAATTCATTTTTCTCCTTTACACCAGCTTACTCTTCATGAATATGGATTCAATACATAATCCAACTTTTCCATATTGCTCCCATAAATTTTCCAATAATTCTAACCACCTTTGGGCAAATAATTATGTATCATCTAACCCACATTACAAATTATTATAACCACCTTTGGGAAAATCATTATGTTTCATTTCAAAATGTAGTGCCAATTATTATAACTGCCTATGGGTAAAACATTATGTTTCAACTTATTTGGCTATTAAGGATTATAACCGCCTATTGGCAAATTCTCATCACTTTTTTGCCTAGTCAAGGCATGTTTTCATTATGACAATGCTTATAACCACCTTTGGGTAAACCATTATCTCTATCCACCCAACTGGCGCATGTTTTTATCCTACTAATGATTATAACTACCTTTGTTAAAATCATTTTTTTCCCTTTTAAATTATTATAACCACATTTGGTCACATCATTCTCTTATTACCCTTATCCTTTGGTTAATGATTATAACTTCATGTGGGAAAATCATTATCCTTTTTATCCCATTGTGCCAATGATTATAAATACCTTGGGGAAAATTATTATTTTTATCTACCCAATTAGGGAAACTCCCTATGTCATTGATTATGACTGTGTGTGGGCAAATCAATCTTTTCCATCTTAGTTTAACTTTTGGTTCCATATTTTTCCTTATTTAGAGGGACCTATCACTGACCTTATTTATTAATCGATCCCTCAAGGTGGACTCTAAGGCTCATCCATTACCCTTGAATCATTAGGAATACAAGACCTTTTCATTATTTGAGAAGATGTTACTATACCTATATCTTGCAATTCCTTCCCAAATAGGGGCAAACTATAGACATCTAATTTTGGACACAACCGGATTTCAACCAGAATTCAAACTAATTCCTACCAACCATTATAAATTAAGATTAGGAATCACTAAATATACAATATTTTATAATAAAACATTCATAAATACTCAAAATGATGTTGAGGCATCCCTATTTGGGATACTAGCCCATACACAATAATAACCTCTCACAGATTCATCCCTAATCACCTTACTACCTAAAAGATGGTAATTTTACCTATGGACCTATTAAGTGGGGCACTTGATCAAATATTAAAAGAGTAACACTACTAATAAAAATAAATTAACAAATTAAACAAGATTAAATGCCTATTTGAATTATCCATTTGTAATTAATGAATATCTAAAAAAATAAATTCCAAAAATCAAAATATCAAGCCTTTCGTCATTGCCCTTATGGTTTGTCAAAATCTTAAAAAACATACCAAAATATCTAATTTGAGATCCATGCCTAGTGATTGAAAATCATAATTACATGAAAACTTTTTAACTCAACTCAAGTTAGTATCAACTCACCTAGGGTTAGTTTTAACCCATTATATGTTTTAACTCAACCTTAACTCTTCTTGGGTGAGAGTTAATTATTTAATCTATAAATAAAAGGTTATACTCTTTCATTTTTAAGCTTGGATATTTTTTATTTATTATACAACATTTCCTCCATAATCCCCATGAAAGTAATGTAACCATGCCCAAATATTAAGCCAAGCAATCAAATCCAAGGTGTCAAGGAGAGAAGGAGCCAAGAAAACTCCATTAATGAATATGTATTGATGCAAAATCTATGTAGGCCATTCAATAAGCCATTTGGAGCTCCAAATAAGGTAAAAGAGTGTATTCTTTTATGTTTTTATTGTGCTTTCATATGTGTACTGACTACTTACACTCCCCCTAGTGTCTAGGAAAGAGGTGTTAGGATTTATAGTATATGGTTTTGAGTTTTATTTCTTATACTAACACAAGACTAAATTCCCATCTACATATTCCTTGTTCACACTAGCTAACTATATTGTATATACAATCATTTAGTTTCATATGTAATGCATCCATCTAATTCTATTTATAATGCAACCGATTGGTTGCATATCTGATGCAAATTCTTCCAACTTCTTTAGTTTGTAAATTTTGCATATGGACTTGTATTGAGATGATTTTTTTTTAATCATATAATTCTTTGAGATGAATCTAAATATACAATTAGATTTTAGTTTACATAAGTTTTTGATATCATGTTTTCCTTTACCCCATAACCTATATGTTTTAGTTCTTTAATGCATATATTGTCTTCTTGAATTATACTAATGAATCATATTCTATAGACACATACACACACACACACACACACACACACACACACACACACACACACACACACACACACACACACACACACACACACACACACACACACACACACACACACACACACACACACATGCACGCATGCACGCACACACGCACACACGCACGCACGCACGCACGCATGCACGCATGCACGCACGCATGTACGCATGCACGCACGCATGTACGCATGCACGCATGCATGTATGCATGCACGCACACACGCACGCGCATGTGCACATGCGCACGCACGCACGCACACACACACACACACACACACACACACACACACACACACACACACACACACACACACACACACACACACACACACACACACACACACACACACACACACACACACACACACACAAACACACACAAAGGTGAAAATGGCAATTTTTTATTTGATGTATTTTACGTGTTTGGTTAGCTAACCTAGAAAATAACTTACATTCTAATTTTTATGTGACCTAGTTTTATGTACTAGCCCTCCAAATTCACCAAAATCAAATTACTAAAAAATAAATATTCATTAATTAATGAATATTTACCATAAAAATTTACCCTGATCTAGGCTTAAAGGGGATAGAGATAGGCTAGGGAATAAAGGTGATAAACTATCTTTATACTAAACCAATTAATTTCAAACTTAGATAAACAATGCTTTAAATTTGAATACTAGGATATGTTAAAAATAGTAAGTATAATTAGTGATTGATATAACAATGAAATGAAAATAATAGTACTTATCTATATTATTATATTCATTTAGATATGATATGGAATAGGATGGAAATAGATTATATCTAGATTTTATATCAATCATAAAGTTATAAAAATTATACCTGTGGGGCCTCAAACACTTATGTCGAGCTTAGATGCTTACGTCAATGATTCTATATCACCTAAATTTAGGTATCATATATAAAATATTTATTGTATTTCAATTCAACCACCTAGAATATTATGGATTCTGTGTTTCCTTTACTCTAGTGTGTTTAGATCTAGATATTGGGATTTCACTCCTTGCCAAATATTAAAACTCTAGCTCTTCATCTTCACAGTGACTTTAATCAAATTTATTAGTGAGATAATGGTATTGAGCTAACCCAAAATAATCCTCTCTTAGTTGGTTCTTCCTACATAGCCACTACTTCAAATAAGGCCTCATATTGATGTATTTTTCCCCTAATTTATTGGTTTTTGTGTGTATAAGGATGAAATATGTGAAAAGCAAGTAAAATAGTGACCAAGATTGTAACTTAGTAAATATGAATCATGGTCTAATACTTTAGTAATTTATACCTATGATGTGTTGTCCCTATGACTAATATGGAAAAATGAGAAAATAGTAGAGCTTTTCTCACTTCAATGCTTGATTATATGCTTTTCATAAGTTCCCTTGTGTTTTTTTAGGTTTGTGCTAAGTTTTGGATGAATGAGGATTGATAATGCATATAAACGAATCCTTTTGGATAATATCACACATTAAATCACTTAGGCAGATATTTATGATATTTTTCAATTGAAAATTTGGTGACTTAAGGACATTGGACACTTGTATTAGACTAATATAGTTGTATTGACATAGGCATCTAATTAGGACACGAGTGTTTACAAAGATATAAAATAGGCACAAATCCAAAACTTATAGATACAAAAGATAAACATATCTATAGTATTATGAACATGATATAAGGCATGGGCCATTATGATAACAAAGGTCAAACTAAGAAAGAATTAATTTAGCACAAAGAGATAGTGTATGTGAGCCTTTCAACAACAAGAAGGTATGGATGCTGAAGGCACATCCCTAATATTTAGTTTCTAAGTGTAAAATATTGAGGTTCTATATAATTTATATTTAGTGTCTACATTTAACCCCCCCCCCCCCCCCACTTAATTTAATAATTAAATTTCTAGTTTAAAGGAAAATAAATGTGTACCTGGGCATGTACACCACACCTTACCTTTGTGTAATCCCAACTTGAATGATTTTATAGTAACTAACTTGAAACCAATGACATATTACAATATATAATAAATGTACATATTATGAATTTAAAATCATTTAAATAATTTAGATAAGAAGAGAAAGGTTTAAGAGTACACTCATGTATCAATGCAACTGCATTATTTTTTAGCAATTTGATTTGAAAAGATGTATCATTATGAATCATTCAAACTTAGATTAGGAGAAATATAAATGTGTGGAGAGAGAGAGAGAGAGAGAGAGAGAGAGAGAGAGAGAGAGAGAGAGAGAGAGAGAGAGAGAGAGAGAAGAGAGAGAGAGAGAGAGAGAGAGAGAGAGAGAGAGAGAGAGAGAGAGAGAGAGAGATGTGGGGGGTTAAAGGAAAAAATTTATGCCAACCTTGGATAAAATGTGAGTTTCCACCCAACAAAATTATATTATCTCAATCATGGAATCAAATCATACTTATAACTTGGTGAGAGTGAGTTGATCCAAGTCAACCCCTATAAATTTGATGAGGATAGAAGATGTAATGAAGTCTAACTTATAAAATTATAAATATTGAGTGGTTTAATCACCTTAACATTACCAAAAGTGAACAAAATATTGTAGTATATTGGCTCAATAATAGTCCATAAAATTCCAACCTAGTGAGCTAAAGTTCATAAAATTATTTTGAAATCTAAAATTAATTTTGATTTTTGAAATTTAGGTGTTATTTTCATAGCACATGTACCTTATATATGTCTCCTAATAAAATATTAATATAATAACTATACCAATGTATATAATTTGAGCACAAATGTGTATTTGAATCACATATCTATGCAATTTGTCCAATTTACAGTTGTGTAAGTGCAAAGAACATGTTTCAAAAAGATGCCCCCATTGATATCTGAGACTGAGAGGTAGTATAATTGTGGAAAAAAATTACTTCCATAACATGACCTCACTATATATGTAAATCTATGAACTATGATAAATGTGGAGAACATATTTCTATAACATACCCCCACTATATATCTGAATATGTGAGTTGTGACAAATGTGGAGACCATATCTCTTTGACATGACCCAATAATATTACCCCATTTTGAGGTGAAGTGAATTATAAATTGGTGGTTACCTTACCTATAAAGGATAATATAATTTTATAATATGTGTATATACCATGTATCATATATAAGGAACATGTCTAGGTAGATATATCAATGAGGTACATATTATGTGATCACATCAAGTCCAAAAATGCATGATATAGATCATGGAGACATATAAATAATAATAGTACAATATCAATAAGAAATCAAGTACACACACAAGATCAATCAAAATAAAATCAAAATGTAATGGTCTAAGGAGACCTTAAACAAGGGGAATGTTCACATACCTCATAATTGAAGGGACATAACTAAGTAAAATATCCAAAAAGCAAATAATGACATATTCAAATGTCCATAAAATAAGCAATGACATATTCAAATGTCAAATTAAGTAAATAAAGACATGATGGCTGAAAAATATGGAGAATATTCAAATTCTTAACAAGTAAGGAAATACACTCAAGGAAGTTCATAAAGGAATAACATGAGAAACTAGCATAAACATATCATACTAGCCCTTAGATATATGTGTTAGCAAAAAATGTCAATTAAATAACATATAAAGTAAACTATTAAATATATAAGCATGAATAATGATGTGTAAGTACATAAGCTCAAACATGATAATGGAAAGTCATCATAGAAGAATATAAAATATGTGTATCAAGATCAAAGAATCAGAATCCCCCAATGTCCATATGACATGAGTAGAATAAAGGACCAATATCCATATAATAATAGATCATGTATATTTATGTACCTGTATCATACTCAAATGATGTTTGAAATACATGTGTATATAGGAAAGTAATGATATACCATATACCAACATGGAACCAAAAACATATATGCCAAAGAGCAAATAGAACATCTAAATGCTGAAAATACTTTTGGATTTTTAAAATTTTATTTTTCTATTTTTTGAATATTTGAAAATAAAATACTATCCTAAAATCTCAAGATGAGGATGAGGATATACAAGAAATGGTAAATTTATAACTATCTTGAACCAAATCTTCCATATCAAAATCAAAAAGTGTATAATGTTCTTGTATTAAGAGATATAGTGATTAATATATTGTTCCTCTTGCTCTCTAGTGATGTTAGATATAACAAAAATATTATTCCAAGATTCCTTTGGTTTCTCTTTTTCAATATGTTCTACATGTACTCTATGCCATTACTTGTATTTATTTTTATGGTAGCTAAAGATATACTTCACATTTTGGAAATGGATTTAATCTAGAATTGATGATCAAATGATATGAAACTATTGTTTCTATTAAGCACTTCTTCTATTGAGTGTAACCATGATTTTACAATAATAATATTGTAATCATTTGAATTATATATAACCTAAAAAGTAATAGAACATTCTTTTTTAGAAAATGAAACTCTTAATTGAAGTATTCAAATAATTGTTGGAATTGCATTAGTTTCATCCACATGTTGAAAATTATTTTCAAGAGAGCTAATAAATGACATAGAACAAAAAATTGTATGTTGATAGTCCATAACCTTGACATCTATAAATACTTTGCCTTCTGAATGAGAATTGATAGTAAAATGATCTTGATATGACTAAAGTATTTTGATTCCCCCCTTTTAAACTAGATTTGGAACTTTAGATTTTTCATATTGATATTTTTGTAACATTCCTTTCTATAGCTTTTCCTTTTGAATCTTTTTTTACTCTAGGTTTTAATTTGAATTATTTATGTTTGAAACTATCCTTTGGTATCCATATGTTTCATTTTAGAACATGTGATTTAAGATAGGTACTAATAATGTGAATGGTTTTCATGGTTGATGTAAAATTGATATTATCACCACTACCTTTGTGACTTTGTGTTTTTTTATTTATAATATGTATGATTCGCATTCATCTTATGATATGCGCAATAGTATTTACATTTCATAATTATAGGTGGAGGATGTAATTTGATTAATTTGTCTTGAATCATTTCTCTTAGGATTTCACTTGGACTTTTAGTAGCCTTTTGGCCACTTTTTGAATCACTGATTTTAGATGTTTTTTAATATCTTTGTATTTGGATAAGAAACATTGTTTGGTGAAACATTGGTAGATGAAGATGCAAACACAAAATTAAAACTTCCATGTGTTGGATTTTTTAAGCATATAATATGACTTTAGAATGATGTGATCTTTGTTAAAAAAAAAATTTCCACTCTTATATTGACTTGCTCATAATGATGATTTGATATTTTAATGATTCACAATCATGAACCCCAGGTACCTCAAATTAAATAAGAATACATACACCATATACCTTACCCCTTTTAGGAGTGATAACATTGACATGGTTAGAGAGATGGTAGCTATCACCCTCCTTAGGGTTAGTAGGAAGAGGCTTAATACATTACAATGAAAGTTATAAAGGGGTCTTAAATTTTAATTTTATTTTAAAACCCTCTCATTATATTAATCAAGGTGTTTACTCATTTTGTTTGATTTCGTCATACCTAAAAAATAAAAAGTAGAAATTACCATGATGTACTATAAAATGAAGTAGCTAACAGATATATCCATATTAAACATGGTTCTAAAAAAGGGGAAATTATTATTTTTAAGATTTTCACACTTTAAAATCAAAATTAAAAAAATAGTAATTCACATCGGGTTCACCAAATGTTTAAACCTAAAATATATATTAAGGAATCTATGGTTAAAAGGGATAGAGATAACCTAGGCACACATGTCATAAACTATCTCTATAGAAGGCCAATTTATTACAAACTTAGATAAATAATATTTTAAATTTAAATATTTAGATATGTTAAAAATACTAACTAAAACAATTAATTGATATAGTAATGAAATTTAAAATATATTATTTAGTTGATTTATTGTGCACAATTAGATTTGATATGGAATATGATGTAAATAGACTAGATCTGGATTGTGGATCAGTCATACAATTTTGGAAAGTTGACCTTTATGCTCTTAGACACTTATATTGACCTTAGAAATTTGTATTGAAGCTTGTGTATGGCCTAGATGTAAGTGTCCTAATGGAATACCCATTAGATCTATAAGTGAAAAATTAGGATATTCTAGGTTCGATGTCTCCTTCACTCTAGTGTAATCAAATCTAGATAATTAGTTATTGCTCCTTGTAAAATAGTAAAACCCTAGTTCTTCATCTTCATATTGACCTTGGAAAAAAAATGTTAGTAGGATAATGGTGTCAAATTAACCCCAAAAACACCTATATCAATGTGTGTTGCCTACATAGCCACTACTCTAAAGAGGGCTTCATATTGATGTAGTTATCTCTTAATGTATTATCTAGTGTATACACAAGGGTTCAATATGTGGAAATAAATTACAATAGTTACCTAGCTTTCAACTTGTCAAATCTGATTTATGAGCTACTCCTTTAGTAATTAAGACATGTATATTTTTTTGTCCCTATGACTTATATGGAAATAGGATAAAATAAGGAAGCCTTTATCACTTGAATGCTTGATTAAATGATTTTAGTAAGTTCATTTTTGAGTTGTTAGGTTTGTGATAGGTTATGAATGAATGAGGATTTATCATGCATATATAACAATAATTTTATAGAATATCTCACATTAAATCACTTGGGCTAACCTTTAGGATACATTTCATTTATAAAATGATGTCTTTAGGGCACTAGAATCTTGCATTTGAATATGACACTTGCATCGATATAGGCATATGACTAGGACATAAGTGTCTGGGAAGATGGAAAATAGGCACATATCACAAAATTATAGAGATAGAAGCTAAATAGATACTCTGAGCATGATAAAATTCTTGGTTCGTTATAATAACACTAGTAAGAGTAAGAGATAAAAAATTTAGTATAGAGAAATAGTGCATGTGATCCTTTCGATAGGAGAAGGTACAAAATCTAAAGTATATACATGATATGTATTTTTTAATTTTACAAGACTGAGGTTCTATATAATTTAGATTTAGTGTCTACAGGAGTAAGTTGTTCTATAAGCTGGCTAATTAAATAATTTAGATTCACAATATTTTGATAAATGTTGAATTAAGAAAGTATGCTAAATATATAAATTACAACACCAAATAATGATTTGAATGTATCAAAATGAATAATAAATAATAATTATATAATTTAATGATGAAAAATTAGATCTAGTAAATATATGTGTATAATAAGGTAGATTGATTTTCTATTTTGATTCATCAAGTTCTAAAAATTAGCTCTATCAGCATATACACTAGCATCATTGATTCTATCCCAATTTTTATGATTTAGTCTAACACATAATAAATTTTATTTTATATAATAAATTCCTATACTTATTAGGTCTCAATTTCACCTTACAAATTCCTTATTCAAGTCTCACACATAGGTTATGGATATCAATATTTTGGTCAAAATCCTAGGTTCTCTAAGAAGGGATCATCGCCTTGAAAAATAGGGGATATAGGGCTCAAGTGGAATAGATATGATCTATAATAATATTATATAAGTTAATATTAACTACATATCCAAATAATCTAAATAGGGCCTTAGAGTAATGTAATTCTCCCCCTTATATATATGGGATCATGTGTGAACAATTATGCAATATGTTATATGTGAGTTTAGTGAACTAGAAAGTAAATTGATAAATTATTTTCATGGTATGATTTTTGAATGTTTAAAACCTATAATAATAGTTATCGTATAACTAATTTATAAATAAGGAAGAAAATATAAGTATAGCTCAATTGTAAAAAGAATTTAATATAAGCTTTAGAGGTGCTAGCTTGGTATTTTATTGATGATGATGAATGAAATTTTGTTTTGTATTTATATTAATTTTTTTGAAATTATCTAATATAAGGGTATAAATAAAAACTTACATTGAACAATAAATGTTGAAATATTTTAGAATTTGATTACTTGGAAGGCAAGGACACTAGTACTAGATCTAGGACACTAACATTGATGCCAGTGTCCTAATTTGGATAGCAGTGTCCTATAGACTATAAATTTGTTGATGTTATATAACTATCTAATTAGGATATAAATTAGGTTTTTATGTATAATAGGAGATATATTTTATATGGTTTATTAGAATATTAGGGTAAAAAAATTAATTAGGCATAGTGAGATGGTGAACACAAACCTTTTGGCAACAGGGAGGTCCTAAACTAAAGGGTTGAGCTATGATTGGTATTTGTCAAGTTTTAAAAACTATAATATCATGTAAAAACATATTTGAGAATTTAAATTACTCCCACCCTCCCCCTCCCCTTTAATCTAGTTATGTATAAGGTTGAAATGACTAGGTTAAGGGAAACAAATGCATACCTTAATGTGTACAACACACCTTGACTTTTCTCTATCCCTATTTGAATTTATTATTTTAAATTAACTTAAACCAAGATAATTTTAAATGTTTAATTAGTGAATATAATCTTAAAATGAATAATGGAAATACTTGAGAGTAAAAAGAGGAAGGAAGGAATACACCGGTGTGTCGATGAAACCATGTTACCCCTTGGTACTTTATTTTTATGGTGATGATTCCCTAAATCATTAGAGAAATAAGTTAAAAAATTAATCTATTATATTTTAAGAATAGGATTGGAGGGTCATTATGCTTCCAATCTAGTGTATGGGAGATATATGCCAAAATCCATCAAGGGTATATAATCTTAATTGCAAAACCCAAGGGTGAACATAATCTAGGAAATCTCATCAAGGCCAAAAATTTATAACCATATCAACTTAAAAATTGGAATTAGTACATAATAACATTGAGGGTACTAAAATAAGACCACACTACTCAAGGGAAAAAACTATTGCTAATAGGTAAAATCCCAATTAGTGCATCTTGGTAAGGTTGATACATGAATATATATTTATAACTAGGCATTTATTCATGTCATATACACCTATTATATGTTTAAAGTTAAATTATCTATCAAAATGTAACCTCTTTGTGTAAAATATATGTAATATATGTCATAAATGTGAAAAAACTTGACCTAAATCTACAAAAATTGGTTCTAGATTCTTAGGATTATAACCCAGGTGTATATTTGAATAATGTAAACTATAACAAATCCTACCAATTTTCCCAACTTTATTTATGTTGAGTCATGTCTCTATGAAATGCACTCACTAATATTCCCCCCTCTCCATTTTTAAGGTAAGGGGAATGCAACATGTAGTCACCTTACCTCAAAAGGGTAAGATAAAATTGTCATCTATATCAATTATGTAATACTCAAGCATATAGTGTTGTGTGTGTGTGTGTGTGTGTGTGTGTGTGTGTGTGTGTGTGTGTGTGTGTGTGTGTGTGTGTGTGTGTGTGTGTGTGTGTGTGTGTGTGTGTGTGTGTGTGTGTGTGTGTGTGTGTGTGTGTGTGTGTGTGTGTGTGTGTGTGTGTGTGTGTGTGTGTGTGTGTGTGTGTGTGTGTGTGTGTGTGTGTGTCACATAATAAAATCACAAAACTCCCTAAGATGTATGAGATAGGTCATGGTAATGTCTGGAAATAACATGTTCAAGATCAACAAATAATCAAGAAAATACACAAGAGCAATCATTGTCACATAAAAGGTGGTCTACAAAGACCATAAACAAGGGCATGTTAAAATGTTAGAAACTCAAGGGGAGGACATTTTAAAATGTACACACATGAAATAGTTGACACTCAGGGAATTTTAGCTAACAAACAGGGAACATGTTTGAAAATTACAAATTCTAAACAAGTTAGAAAATAAGAAATACACTAGAGTAATAAAGTAATACATGTGATAAGATGAATATTTGAAATATAAGAAACCAAAATAATCATATCATATTGTTCCCTACATGGGTGTGTTATCAAATTTTCCTATATCATAAAATTACTAGCACACTACATAAGATATAAGTATGTGTAAAGGCATGTGTAAGTGTTAGTTTTTTAAGATCAACATGATGATGTAAAATGATAATAAAATAATATAACGTATGTCAATCATGATCAATGAAGTGTATGTTCCCATTATAGTGTGTCACATGGGTATATGAGAGTTACAACCTCTATATGTGCATATATCATGTTCCTAATGTATGAATGTATCATAATTAAGTACCCAACATATGTGTGTATAGAAAGGAAACCATATATTATTCAATAACATAAATTATATAACATATTCAATAAGTTAGTAAACTTTTAAATGCTAAATATATTTGTATTTTTATTTTATTTGAATGTTTTAGTATTATATTCGTTATTCAAATTTTTTGAACTTTTTCTTATTAGTTTTATTAGCAAAGGTAATATGGACAATGGAAAAGTGTGACTAGAAGCTAAGAATCTCATCAAAGATATGCCTCTATTAGGGCCCTATATAATATATGTCATATTAATATTTTGAATCATCACTGTCATTAAGATCATACCAATCCATAGTATCATCATCTTGATTTGGTGGAATTCCATTCTTATCTTCTTATGTATCTAGATATGAATAATGAACTACCTTGTAATTTTTTTATTTCTAATTTGAAATGTGTGTTATGTCATGTGATTATATTGATATTACATTATTTTTATATTTTTTTTATGGTATCTAAATATATTCTTTCTTTCTATTGATTTTTCTCTAAATGTCTTCCTTCATTGGAAAATGATGTAACGTTACCTTTGTTATAAAATTATATATAATCATTATTTTTATCAATCATTATGACTATTGAGTGTAGCCATGATTTTAAAATCATAATAGTGTATTCACTTGTATTATAAATAAATTTAAAGGTAAGAGTAAATTATTTTGAATAAAACTAAGCCTTTGATTGAATTGATCCAACACTTGATGCAATTACATTCGTATTATCTAGTTGTTGATTTTTATTCACAAGAAAGCTTAGAAATGACATAAAAATAAAACATATATATTTATAGTTCATAACCATTGATATATTTAAATTGATATCCATATTAGTGAGTAGTGATAGTGAGAGGGCTCCGAGATGAGAAAAGGCTTATAATTGTCCTTTTTGTAACTACAATTTACACTTCAACTCTTTCAACTGTCTCTTGATTTTTGAACTCTTTTGTTAAAAAAAAATTAATTATAATTTTTTATTTAACTTGGATTTGATTTTAAAATTTATATTTTTTAAACATTTCCTTTTTATAATTTTTCATTTTCATGTCGTGCCTTTTGAAATTTTGATTTTTCATCTTGAACTTTTTGTAACATTTCTTACTCTAGCTTTGTGTTTTTATTATTTTCTTATTCTATTTTCACCTTTTGAATATTTCATTGATATAATTATTCTATTTGCAACTATTTTTTCTTCAAATAATCTTTTTTAACTGTATATATTATTTTTACTCTTTGTGTACTTGTTCCATCTACACTTATTCCTTAGGAAATGCATTGTGTGTTGATTGTTTCACTAATTCATTCTTTATAGGATCACTAGTATAAATTATAATTTGTATTTTTTTCATCAAGACAAAGCAATTTTTTTTAATTATACCCATTCAATCTATGACATGCATAATATTGTTTTAATATTCTAAGAGGATGTATAGGAGGTAATTTGATCACTTTAGTTTCAATCACTTATCTTTAAATTTAAATCGATATTTTAGTAGCCTTTTTTTCACTTTCAAAATCACTGATGTCAAATGTATTATATTTTGGATTCCAATATTTATTTTAAGTCTTATTAGGCACAAACCTTCTAGTTAAATATGCAAACAAATGATTACCGCTAGCATATCCTGTATTTTTTGTATATGTGTTACTATTTTCCCATGATGTGATTTTTAAAACTAAATAATATTTTTGATTTTTTAACTCTTATATTGACCTTATCATAGTGATGATTCTATCCCTAAGGTATTTAAAATCATAAACTCTAGGTACTTTGGATTGAATATGCATACACACACCATATAGAGGAGATGCAGGAGATGGAGAAGTTTGAGGAAGTTATGTTCATTATATTATTTTGGAATGATAGGATGAGGTACCTCTACCATTTAATTAGTGATAATATGGACTTAGTTAGAAGGAGAGTATCATCATGTTCTTGAGGGTTAGGAGGAAGGAGAGATTAATTTTAATCCATGTTAAATGTTACAAATACTAACATGAGAACAAGATAATAGAGACATATAAATTCTAGGGAATAATCTAACATTATAGGGAAGTCATAATAATTTTAAACCCTAAAAGGTTGAAAATCCTAGAGTAAGCTAGGGTTGTGCAAGAAGACTCAGAGGTTGGATTCATTAAATGATTTATCCCTTTTTGCAAAGAATTAGGGGGGATAGCCTAATCAACTTGGAGTAAGATATTATATAAGTAGGCCAATTAAATAATTTAGATTCATGATAATTTGATACAATGTTGAATGATGAAAGGATTCCAAATTTATAAATTACAACACCGAATAATGATTTCAATGTAGCAACATGAATAACAAACAATAATTAGCTTATCTACTGATGTAAAGGAAGATCTAGTAAATATCAGTGTAAAATAAGGTAGATTGATTCTCCCTTGTGATTTATCAGATTCTAAAAATTAGGTTTATATTAGCTTGGACAATATTGTTGGGATATGGGCACTAGCATCAATGATTCTATCCCAATCTATACACTTCTATACAATATGAAATATAGGTTATTTTCTTCAATGAACACATACACTTGTTAGGTCTCATTATTGCCTTGTAAATTATTTATTTGCATCTTGTGTATAGGTTTCAGCTTCCAATATTTTGATCAAAACCATGGGTACTCTAAGTAGGTCTTGTCACCTTAAAAAATAATGGTTAGTGGGATTAAGTGAAGTAAATTTGACCTTAAATACCTATTTTTCAATCAACACTACCAACATAGCCACATACTCTAAAGAAGGTCTTAGACTGATGTGTTTCTCCACCATATGTGGGCTTGTGAGTGAACAATTATGAAATATTGTATATGTGAGTGCATCTATTGATATAGATTATAAATTTAAAAATACCACTCATGGGTTGATTTTTTAATTCTTAAAGCCTATAATAATAATTATCTGATGATTGATATGGAAATAGGGAAGAATAGGGTAGTGTAGCTCAATTATGCAAGTGATTTAGTATAAGCTTTAGTGGTGATTGCTTGGTATTTTATACATGATAATGAATGACTTTTTGTTTTATATTTATACCACATATTATGTAATGATCTCATGAGAAGGTTTAAATAATACCATAGGCCAACCTATTCATATTAAAATATTTAAAATTTTAATTACTTAGAAGGTAGAGAAACTAGCATCAAACCCAAGACACTAGCATTGACACTACTATCCAACACAATAGAAATTTATTAAGGCTCTATAAATATTTGAGTAGGATAGAAATCAAGTTTGTTTAGTACTATAAGCTATAGGTGATCTGGGTTATTATTATATCAGGGCCATACTATAAGATAATTAATTGGGAAAGTTGAGATGGAAAACATGAGCCTTTGATAGTGGGAAGGTTCTGAATTGAAGGATTGAGCTATGTTTGGTATTTTTCAAGATTAAAATACTATAATATCATGTAAAATTAGTTTTGAATATATATAGAAAAAATGATAAAACCATAAAGGAAATCTAGGGTTTTTCTAAGTTTTAGAAAAAATATGAGTTCACTACTAATCTTTATCTTATTTTTGTTAATAAAATTAAAAAAGTATAAAAATATAAACTATTTATATTGTATAAATTATAAAAATAATAAATTATTGAAATTTAAAATTCATAATTCTATTAAACAATTGAAAGTTACTATAAGTGTAAATGACCTAAATAATTTAAATACTTTGCATTTTATGGTTTAAATCATGTTTAAGACCAAATTCATGTGAAAATAAGGGTTATTAGTAGACTATGAGTCACTCAATTAATAATTTGTGTGTCTAAAATTTCTTGGATAAATCTATTAGATGTATACACTTGTATTTTACACCTAATTTTGTACTCTATCTAAAATTATGTGGACAAATCCATTAGATTATAAATATTATTTGAATTTGAAAAATGATCAAAACTTAGCATGAAGATAGGTTTTTTAGAGTTGGAAATATCCATAATTTTTTAGGCATTTAATTCTGATGGGTTTTTCCAAGAGGGAGGAATATTGATTCGATGATCTAGAAACAATCTTAGAATTATCTTGAATATGTTATGCACATACTAGGGAATTCTTGTATATGACTAATAGAAATTTAAGAAAGGTTAGACCCATTGAAATTATGTGGATATAAAATAAGGGTGTCTAAGATCCATGTGTTTACACACAAATCATGTAAGGTTAAGTTAATAATAACATTGTCAAGTGTCTAATACCATATTTTAGTGTCTACACCTACAAAAGGCATTTTTTTCTATATCGTGGATTAAAGAAGGTAATTATCATATGTTCAAAATAATTCCCTTATAAATGGTACATCACTGACATACTAACTATTAATTATTTTTATCACATGCAAATATTTGAATAAATTGCTCATTTTGACCTTTACAAATAAATAAAATAGAAAAAATCATAGTGATGAAGCTAGAGGTCTCATAGCTCAATCAATGTACCATGAATTAAAGTTTCACTTTTAGGGGGAAATGTTATCTTGGTATGTTTTAAAAATCTTGGATGATCATCTTGGGAATCATAATTAAATGTGGGCATGTTAGTTAGAAAATGAGCTTGTAATTATTAGTCAGTAAAACTATCCCTAGATTGAAGAATTTATCACTCAAGTCAATAAACTGGTGAAATCAAGTCTGATGAGAAACTCATTGAGAGTGTTTTTTAAAAACTAAGCTATCCATACTCATTATTTATTTCAAACCACTATACACAACAAAATTCTTCGGGAAATGCATGTATGGTACTAAACTTTAACAAATTTCATGAGAACTTTTTGAAAATTAAATTTGATTGGAGACATCCAACCTAGAGGTCCTTATAATTAGGCATTAGTATTCAATAGTACTAATGAAATATCACAATATAACTATAGAAAAGGAAAGAATTTTCCAAATAAATAGGTAAATCAAAACTAATCCTAAAGGTAAAAATTTAGCTCCACAAATCTCTTCTTCTCATTTAGACAAAGGAAATGGTAAAATGAATAAAAATGTTGACAAATAATATTGAAAATTTTATTATAAACTAGGCCATGATGAATAATTATATTTCAATAATATGCCATAATTTTAAGAAGAGAGAAAAAAATTAATTTCCCCCTCCAAAGTAGGATCTTCCTTTCTACGACAAAATTTGAATCACCTATATTTGAATGGATAATGGATTTAGGATAAGTTCACAACATGAAACATGAGGCACTTTGTTTCACAGTCTTAACTAAATCCACACAATGAAAATCTTTGTGGGAAAGTCTATTATTATAATTTTTTAGGGTGAAGGGTATGCTGATATAGAGAATGACATACTCAACAAATTTTTCCATGTTCCAAAAAGATATGTGAACCTCCTATCCATTTATAAAATAGCATAATCAGGTGAAGGAATTTTTTTTGAGTTTACACCTATAGATGTTATAAAAAATGTGAAAGACTAGTTTTCTATTGTATCCATTGGCATAATTGATCACCAAGAAATATTTTACAAATATGAATTTTTTTTGTTAACTTAACCTTTAAAAGTCATGATTTCACATGCTAATGACTTGAGACAAAAAAATGTATGATAGTTTTGGTCATATCAACTATATCTCATTGGATTCACTTAGTAAACATATCATGTTTATTAGTTTTCCAAAATTTTCTTTAATATATGGAGTTTTTTTAGGTTATACACTTAGAAAACAACACAAGAATCCATTTCCCAAAGAAAAATATTTGAGATATAGTGATAGAATGTAGTTGGTTCATGGTGATATTATGTCATTCCCACATTTTAATTTTCAAGAAAATAGATATGTGATTAAATTAATTGATGAGTTATCTTATAGAAAATGGGTCCACTATCTAGCAAAAAAAAAAAAGTGAAGTCTTTGAGCAATTCAAGATTTTCAAAACCCTTATTGAAAACATGTTAAAGAGAAAAATTCAAAATATTAGATTAGACATTAGAGGAGAATTTATCAATAGTTATATGGCCATATTTTGTGAATATCCAAGCACTCAAATTCAACATATGGTGACCTACATCCCTCATCAAAATGGTGTATTTAAATGTAAAAACTGCACACTTAAGGAAATGACCAATTGCATGTGTATTCCAAGGACATGACTACTCAATTTGTGATATAGGAAATTAAATGTGAAAACTAAATTTAAAATAATAATCCTCGATTAGCATTAAAATTTGTGACTCCAATAGAAAAATGGTCTACTGTATCTAAATGTTTCAAACTTATATATTTTTAGATGTAATGCACGGGCTGATATCCTAGATGATAAGTAAAAAGAAATGGAAAATAAAGGCCACCCTTGTACCTTTATATTATACTATTAATAATTGAATAAATGTTATATTCTTTTTCTAACACCACTAAAATACTTTACTAGTAAGATCTATTGTTTGATGAATAATCCCAAGATTACAAGCCAACATATTCCCCTCCTCCATTGGAATTTTACAAGATGAAAAACATTATAATGTTTCTTTTGAAGAACATGGTAGTTTAGATGACTCCCATTATAATAGTCACTATAGTTCATATGTTGAGATTCAGGTGGAAAATAAGATCCTTCAGTAGACTCGTACGAAAATTAATTCAAAATACACCTACATAACTAGCACAAACTCAAGTAAAATGGGTTCACACCTATCTTATTGAGACTTGTGAATTGTCATTGGATCCAAGATATCCATGTATTATAATATCACAACACAAATATGTTGTTTTATATTTTTAATAGTTAGTAGTGACTCAGGATCTAGAAACTTATAATCAAGCTTCTAACTATCTTCGATGACAACTAGGTATGATAGAATAGCTTATTTATCTAAAGAATAACACTTTGGACTTCATTTCACTTATTAAAGGAATAAAATAATAAGATTAAATTGGGTATAATAAAATAAATATGTACTATATGGGTTCATTAATAAATATAAATCTTGGATTATAACAAAATGGTTTTCAAAGATTAAAGGTGTTCATTACCATAAAACACTTTCTCCATTAACCAAGATAAACATACATTAGGATAGTACACTCAATAAATATAACATAGTGATTATAATTCCATTATATGGGTGTCAAAAATTACTTATTGAATTGATATTTAAAGGAATTTATATACATGTTTGAACCTTCAAGATTCATCACTAATCATAAATCTAGATACATGAGCAGTATTTGTATGAATTGAAATTGGTTCCTCAACTTTAGTATGAAAACATCCACATGTTTTTTTTTATTAATTTTGATTTTACAAGGAGTCACTTTGAACTTAAAATATACACAAATAAATTATATGGGATACTTTGATTCTGGTCCATTATGTTGATGATTTATCATCATAGGGGATTTCACTAAGTAGATTCATGATTTGAGACCATAAATAATGAAGTATTTTTAGAAGAATGACTTCAATTTACCATGAGTTTTCCTTGGTCATCAAATTCATGTTTTGATAAATGGATTTTTTTCAATCAATCCAAGTATGCTCAAGACATCCTAATTCGCTTCAATATGAAAGATTATAAGTCTACACTAACTCTTTTCTAATATAGAGTCAAACTTTAAACCAATTATTTTTCTCATTTGGTTGATGGTACACTCTATAAGAAGTTTGTGGAAATACTTTAATTTTTGACTGATACACATCCTAATATCTATTTTTTTATGAATCTTGTATCATGCTTCTATCATGAAACTCATGTTATCCATTAGTATGTTAAGTGAAATCTATGGTACCTTCACTGAAAATATTTTATTTGTGGTTACACTTTTAGTGGAAAAATAAAAAATAATATTTTTCCTTGTAGTGGTTCTAATTTTGGTGGGAAAATAATAGTTGTATACTACAATAAATTTATTGGGTAGGATATCTAGATGATCAAAATTAAACCATAGGATTCACCTATCATCTTATGTTAAGAAAAATGACTTTGCCATGCAAGAAATATACTATTATTAATTTATCTACTATATAATTTTAATATAATGGAGTTATCATAGTCAGTCATGAGTTAGTGTGGATTTATCACATGCTTTCTAAGTTTGTATTTATGTAGACCTTACCCACAAAACGTTTGGTGTCATAATCATAGTGATTATCACATATCTCACAGCCTAGTGACACACTAATGTAAAAAAAAACATTAAGATTCATATGCATTGTATTCAATAATTGATACAAGTCAAAGTCATTAATATTAAGTTTTTTTAAACATATTATTAGGTTATAGAAACCTTCATAAATCCATTTCTTAAGGCCTGATTTGTTCAACTTATGAAACTTTTGGGATTGAACGGAGGGGTCTTCAAGGGGGTTAGTTCAATGATTCCTTATTCCTTACCTTTATTGAATTACATATTAATGGGGGATGTTATTTTATTTAATTAATCATAAAGTATTATATTATTTTAAGATGCACTTTTAATATTCATTTTAATATATTTTTTGGATAATCACTATTTAGTGAAAAATTATCTACATATAATCATTAGAGAAGAGTATCAATCAAGTTTTTAAATTGATTGAATTTTATTATTAACATTAAAGTCTTATCCCTATGACCATTTTTTAAACAATTTTCATTTAAATTATACTTATTCATCAGGTTAAACTATCTATACCATATCCTTATACTTTTTATTACCTATATATGAGCATTCATAGAGAGTGGTTAAGATGATCATTATGGATGAAAGTTATTTTTATAATAGGAAAAAAATGCCAAATATTTTTAATATAAGTATGTAGTCATTATACCTATGGTAAACTTGTGTATTATTTTCATTTAAATATTATATTGATTTATAGTATTGCATGTATTGTAGGTGTATGTATTATGGTATCTACAACAATTTTAAAGTATATTCATAAATTGTAATACATAATACAAATTTTCATGATGGTGAGTTTGTTTTGTGTTAAGTTTTGGAAGTTATTGAGGTTAATAATGTGGAAATGTTTATGGGGAAATATGAAAGATTCAATTCTATAGGATTCACTATAGGTCCATCATATAAATTTTCAAAAATTATATCAATGTATGGTCTACATGTGACTACACTATTCAAATATGTTTTAATTTCATATCTTTTGATCCATTTGATAACATTCCACATAATATATGCATACCTATAGGACCTGATACCTATCAATTGCATGTATCACCAAATTTTTTGAAACCAAGTGCAAATAAATACAAACCAAAGATACCAACTACAAACTTACCAAAAGAGCATGATACACTTTCTTATTCTATTATGCACACATATGACACATTTAGTTCAATAAATTATATTCATTTACCTCTCCTTTCAGATTATCATCGTCTGGATGAGATCATAGGATAGTATTTTCTTTTTAAATATTCCAAAAATACCCAAAAAATAAAAAAATAAAAATTACAAAAACATATTTTCAGCTTTAACATGTTCTATTAGCTCCATGTCATCTATTTTGTTAGTTCCATGTTGGTAGACAACATATCATCCATTTATATATATACACATATTTTATGCATCTTTTGAGTGTGATATAGGAATACCTAGACACATGATCTATTCATATTTGGATGTTGGGTCTTCCATCTACTCATTTCCTTTAGACATTGGGGGCATCCACTTCTTTGATCATGATACATTCAAGTTATATGATCCTATGATCATTTTCCATTATCATGTTTGATATTATATATTTACACATTCATTTATCCATGCTTATATATTTCATAATATAATTGATATGCTATGTACTTAATGTTTTTTTCTAACACGTATCTATGAAATAATTTGATATATTCATATTGGTTGAATATGTTGCATGATTTCCATTTATGTACTTTATTGAGTGTCTTTTCTTGCATTGTATTTCTTGTTGGAGAATTTGAATATGCTCTATAGATTGTAGACCACATGCCTATGTTTTCATATTATGACATTCACATATGGCATAGTTTGTTCTATGCTGGCATTTGAATATGTCATTTATTTTTTTATGGACACTTGACTAATTCATGTCCCTTATATTGTGTAGCATTTGAACATGCTCTTTGTTTGAGGTCTCCTTGGACCATTGCATTTTGATTATTTTTTGAGTACCTTTGTGTGTATGCTATTACTTGTTGAGATTACATTTTACTATCTAGACATTTTCATGATTCACATCATGCACCTTAGGACTTAATTTGATCACATACTATGTACCTAATCACTACATATACCTAGAAATGTTAATACTCTATGGTACATGATACATTC
>JARHVA010003846.1:1627500-1808845 GCA_037957365.1 Torreya grandis
TATCTTGATGTATAATCTATGTGTGGATAAGTTATTATCTTTTTTATGCATGTTAGTTACTTCCTTACTATATTTAGATAGTTATTTGGTTGCTTTTATTTTAGTTTTTCCTTGTTATTAATTTTTTTTATCCTTGTTATTACCTAATGTAACTAGGATGGGTCCTAGTCAAAATTAGCACAATATTAATTTTGGTTCTTACCTTCTTCACACAATGGGTTATTATGGTGGAGGCATTATAAAACATGTATAGGGCATTGTGTCTCCCATCCATATTATTTACTAGATTAATTTCCATGGAATTAAATATTGATCATGCACTTATAATTATTAATTGGGAGCATTTTTTAAGATCTCCACACAAAAAAATTATCACTCTATTATTCTATATGATATTGAGAAACACAATTCTACTGGATCCAATAATTCAATATTTTCATCAAATATTTGTTTCAAAACTATATTTATGAATGAGAGTCATGGTCCATCTTTAGATTTTTTGGGAATTAAAGATATGGTTCTTCACTTAGGCATGCAAGACCTCAAATTGATTTTGTAAATCTTATAATACCATTTCATTTATATAGGCATAAGAGACCTAAGCCTTCTTATATTGGACATGAGACTCTTGAATGTGATTCAGATGTTTCCATACATACATTATTTATTCACATGGAAATGAATCACATGTAAGCATATTATTCCACCACCTGTGTTCATTTGGATTGATTGATGATTGGTTATAGAAGTGTCATCATTAATCCTTGTAAAAACTCTACTAAAGTCATTCTTCCATTATTTCAGCTACATTATTTATACTATCTATAAGTGTTCCTTCTTGGAGAAAATGTTATATCTTGTGATGGATTTTTTGAAAGATTGGTACTATCAAATTGAGTGTGGAACTAATTATTATAACCTTATCATTCTTTTTTTTTCTTTGGTGTTGTTCTAAGATCCACGTGATGAGTTTTAAAACACCAACAATAATATCCTTGAGGTTTATATCTTGCTTATATGTCATTATTCACATATTTTCATTTTCATTTTTGAGTTATTTTTATTCTATCGAAATCAACATTAAGGGGGGTGTGATACACAAACATTTTAGGTGATCTCCTTGTTGTTGATTTCACTATTTTCAAGTAGTTTCATGTATTCATTGTATGTGGGTGCCTCATTATGCCTAATTCTAAGGCCCATTTAAAATATTCAAATTTATATATTTTTGGCCATTCACTTTGCATGGGTCTTTGGAACATATAGGTTTTTGGGAAACCACTTTCATTTAATATTGTAGGCCAACAACTAGCATTTCTGATAAATTATTTTTTATAAAAGAAAAACTATCCCCCTCTAGTTTAAACACAAAGAGGAGTTATGTGAGACACTGAGCGTTTCATGTAATATTTTTTTTCAAGTAATGAGAATATAATCATTATGTTGTCATATTGATCCACTGTGAGTTAGTATACATTACTAATGACCCTATGTCTTGAACTCTATCCTAATTTTAAACATGTTGTTAGTTTGTATGGAAATTTCATTTTATAAACTAGGACAACAATTGAAAAATTGTCACACCATCTCTAATCCAAAATATCATAGTTGAACATGTTCATGGGAAAAATATATCTTTCTTCATAGATTAAAACATACCATAGTCCTATAATGAAGATGGTATTTTGGTATATACTAATGAGTTCACCATGATTCTAAATATATTTTTTATTACATTTAAAGAAGAAATGGTCATTAAAAATATAAATTGTATTCAAAGGGTAGTATATTTTGTGATAAATTCAATTGAGAAAGTTGGGAAAGAAAGTGCTATTAGGGAGTATATTGAGGGACCTCTATTGAATCATGCACAAGTGATCACTCAGATTGAGTTTCAATTTAATAATCTTATTATTGGAATATCTTAAGTGGATGAGGAATATAATATTTCATGTAATCTTTAAAGCGAATTAAAATTGTGGGTTGAAGTTTAAATTTAGATCTTACGACATTTTGTAACACATAATTCCCATACATGATACATTTGGGAGACTTGGTAATATAAATTTTATGTTAATTATCTCAAAGTGGTAAGATACTTTATTAATAGTAATGATTTAGTTCAAATTTATAAGTAAAATTTTATAAAAATCAAGTAATTTAAATATTTGTATACATCCCATCCTTTCTAATATAAATACTTTGCATTTAACATTTTTTATTAGAATGGAAGACACCAAATTCAATATTTTTTTGTGAATTTACACACTTTAAGAGATCATTGTGTGGATGTATTTAGAGTTGTATTTTCCTTTTATCAATTAGATTAATATGTTTTACTTTATTAGATTCGAGTTTTCACTGATTGGATATATATACTATTATTATGAGTTAGGTAGAGTGAGGTTATGTTATTCTAATTATTTGTTGGAAAATTTTCCCCATTGTAAAGTCTTTATAGAGGAATGAGTTATGACATCTTATGAAATAGATTATATTTTCAAGTTATGATTTTAGAATTTACTCATAGTATTAATAAATACTTAGACTATGGTGCTATATTTATTTATATTTGAGTTAATACTACCAGATTCGATAAGTATTAGTTTATCTTATAATAGACCTTATTTGGTGTTTTATTTAGTAAATAATAGATATATGGAAATATGATTATATATTTTTTACTTTCTCATTCTCTCTCTTTTGATGTTTATTTATGAGATTCACATCATCATATAGGATATTAACATCATTATGAGTATAAATATTTGTTTTTATTAGTGGGTGTTATTAGAAACTATGGGTGAACATTGTTGGAATATCCTTCCATGAAATATTTTATATGTCACATGCTTCCAATTATATTCAAAAATGTTATTTGTTTTTAAAACAAAAACCTATAACTCATGTATTGTGTCAAATTACATTGATCATAAAAAATGAATGAGTATACCCATCATTTATTGGATCATGTGAAAAAAGCTTGCATCAAAAACATTTTGATCATTCATAGGTAAGGAACTTGAATTGTAATAATTTGAAATATGAGATAGAGATGGGTAACTTACATTTCCTTCTGGTGGGTTTTAATTGAATTGATTAGGGAAAAGATAACATATAAGAAAAATATTATTTATGCGAGGCATTTTTAGGACTTCCTTACTCTTCACCTTATCTTTCTCATTGGACTTCCAAGATTATTTCCATTTCCTTATTTCAGCTTTTAAATTTTATAATCTTGTAAAAATAACAAAGGAGTGGCTATTCATTTCCTTGAATATGTCATTTTATTTTTACTACGATACTTATTTAAAAAACCAATTATAGATTCACCATCAGGTTCTTCAGCTTCAAGTTATAAAATCATGAGTATTCTAGTTCATCTATAGCTTCATATATTCCTTCACATCTTGAGGTTCAAATTCTATGTTGAGAGGATTAATTAAAGCCAAAGGGGGCTCAAATGTAAATTTATGTTGAGGTTTTAGGAGATAAGGATGCTAAATAATATATAAAACATGATTCCTCTTTGGTAAAAAAAGATATAGAGGGGTTGGTATCTTTAGGGGTATTTTTTATTTAGATTTAGTATGTCATTAGCTATTTTTTTAATTAGTGAATTAGTAGAATTTTGTCTAGAGATTTGACCTTTAGTTCATGCAAAATGTCTCTTTATTTTTCTTATCATGATAAGATCATCTTAGACTTATATAGTGAATATTTGAGCATCATTAAAATTTATGGCTTGGGATATCCTCAATAGGAACCACATTTAAGGTAATATTGCATTGATAAAGAACCCTTTTTAGTTATCTTCTATAAATTTATATATAGCATGAATTATTTTAAGAGTTTATTAAATTTTACCATGAATTTCATCATGCATTCATGATATTCATATTTAGTTTATGATAACCAAGAAAGGATGGAATGTGAATCTTCAACCATGTTGAATATACTTTTAAATTTTGATTTCATGGTATCCATATCATTAATGGATCCTAAATTGAGATGGTAGAACCATTGAACAACTCCTTATTTTAGAGATTCAACTAGTAACTTGACTTTCACATATTTTTTTGAACAAAAAGAATAATTCATGTATCAATGAATGCATAAATGTGCTCATTTGAATGTTGTTTCCCATCCATAGTGAATTTTTGGAATTTATTTCTATAACATGTATGTATGTCATGTGATTGTCCCCTAGAGCAAGTGGTCCTATAGTTGGACCCCAAGGTACTATAACCATATTTTTATAATTTTTTATCTAATAGAAAATATTTTTTGAAGCAACCAATGATATGATAGTAACGGTCCCAATCTCTTGTTTATTTTCCTTGGATTTAAATATGTACTTGTAGTTTTCTAAATTGTATTCCTCCTTTATTGAATTATTATAAAATTAAACTATTATTATTATTATTATTATTATTATTATTATTATTATTATTATTATTATTATTATTATTATTATTATTATTATTATTATGGGTAAAGGGTAGGTTTGTTTAATAACTAGGGACCCTAACCATAGAAATGAAACACAAATCCAAGGCCTAAATAGCTAAATGTTATAATATGTTTAGAAACCCAACATCAAAAAAAATAACATAGAAAACAACAATAAAAGTAGTTAAAAACAAATGTCAATGATCCACCCAAATCATTGAACTAATGAGATATAAGGGTAAAAAGAGATGAAACCATCCTCATTTAACATTTATAATTGATACTCAAAATTTTAAATTATATTGAAATTGTTTCCCTTAGGTCTGATTCATTCTGGTCTTTCAATCCATGCCTCCACATTTCACAAGGTTTCTGTTGGACCCTCTTAAATGGAGTAACTTGTTGGAAGACTGGACCTCATCTTTAATGTTTTTATTCTTTTTCTAAACCTTAATCCATCGTTTTTCATCCTTATAGGTTCTATGAGAAAGAAAATTCCCCAAAACCTCTTTAATATTAATTAAACTCAAGTTCAAATCCTCATTATCCAAGATGTTGGTTTCCCCTTTACTTGAGGTTTTGATGATCATAAATCTATCTTCTTTAGAAATATCTAAAATTTTAACATCTTGAAGAGGTATTGGAATACATTCAAGTAAATTATCTTCCTTATTTTCTCCCACTACATTAGGATATTCCATAACAAGCCATGTATCCATCTCTTCTTCTAAATCTAATAAATCTCTACCATCATACTTCAAACAACAAACTATAAGAAGATCTAATTTTATTTTTACAAGAGAAGGATAATTAAAAGATAAATGACTAGTATTAAAACACCTCTGACACCTAAAAGGTAGTCCTTCATATTCTAATAGTTAACTCCTATAGTCATATAAAATGTCAAAATTGGTAGCTTGAGTGTGTCTTGTGACACCCAACCCATAGGTCCTTCTTGCATGATCTAATGACCCTTCTAGACACCATTATGCTTATTCTCAATCATTTTTAGACTTTCAAAACTTGATTCTAGCTTAATCAAGTTGTATTTCCCATGCTTATTCCACCCCCCAGGTCCCATACGTATAGGACATTAACACCCAACTTGGACTATAGCACCAAACTAAAGGATATACAATTTTGGTGCTCTTGTCTAATTGCATTTTTAGCTCCAATGGTTAGTTCCTTTTGGTTTCCTATCCTTCATCTTTTTGGCCTAACATGAATACATTTGACCCATAACCAATAGATCTCTATAAAAACCTATTCAAAATTCATTTAGAAGGGGTTATCAAATATTAAAAAATCAAAAAAGAATACAAACAATACCATTGAGACAAATTTTGCTTTTCTTTGAATACAACCATCTAATACAGCTACAAACATATCCAAATCCTCACACTAGTCCCTAACCACCTTAAGCACACCCAATTTAGAATTTTTGCTTCCACATAACACCATTATACAAAGTACATAAAGTGGGAGAACTACATATAGCTTGATCCCTCTTCAAAGTATTGGTATGTAGGAAACATGACCACACATGGGGTGTGGATACACATTCAATACATCTTACACACTCTAACCCCTCCTTCTTTCTCAAGTTTTATCAAAGCATAATGAAGTATAGGGTTTTAAGACTGAATCAACTTTATAAGGAGTTTTGTAGACTTTCAATAGTCGATATTTCATAGGTAGGCTCACGCAAGGATAAAAAACAAAAAAAAAACTTTGATCTCTATGAGCAGTTTGTATAATAGTGGTAGAACAGGACAATAGCACCAGACTCCAAGGTGTCTTATTTTAGTGATCCTATCCTTTCAAAAAACAAAAGACAAAACCTAATTTGTGACACTATCCCAGTCTTGCATAGCTTTCAGACCCTATCTCAACCATTTCATCCTATTTTTAGTTATGTCTTATTTTATCCATATTTATTGGTATTTATATAAAGGTGTAAAATACAAATAAATTATATAAATTAGTAGTTAAATTATTACAATATTATTTAATGATTTAATCAAATCTAATATTTAATGAAATTAGGAATAAGACTCCAATATTCCCAAACAGAAATAAATCATTTGGTGAACCTGACTTACTTCATTTATGCATAAAAACCCTAGTGAAAATTTCCTTCTAGTTTTTCCAGCATTTTTTTTATTTTTTTTTAATATTTAAATCATAATTCTACATTTAAATTTTTAAATTTACCTTATTAATTTTAAAAATCATTTTTTCCAAACCCTAGTTGCATATACTAGGTCCCTTTAAATCAATATTTTTTTTGATTTTTTGCCTGCATATTTAAATAAAAAATTCACATTACTTTTTTCCTTAGTAATTTTAAAATATATCATTTTTCAAAACCCTAGCTACATATACTAGGTCCCTTTAAATTAGATCTTTTCAAAAAAAAAAAAATTACCTGCATATTTAAATTAAAAATTCACATTTCATTTTTAAAATTCCATAGCAATTTTAAAAATATATCATTTTCAAAACCCTAGTTGCATATACTAGGTCCCATTGCTTTTGAGGTATCACCTTACATGTTTGTGAGCTTTGTATTCTTTTTATGCATTTTTTCGTCTATTATTTTTATGGCCTTACATTTCCTATATTCAGTACTTTCCTTCCATAACACTTTACTTATGACAAATTATTACAAAAAATTCAATCAATTTTCAATTTGTTTTCCTACTTTAATAATGGACCAATACATCAGTTTTTATGAAACTGATAAAAGGGAACTTCAAGTAATTTTAATTAAACATCCTAATATACAAGATGACATGATTAAAATAATATTAGAAGAATAACAAAAAGTGAACAATGGTCAATCTTCTCAAACCATAGAGCAACCAGTTATAAATAACACTAGGGGGTAACTATGTTTCAAAAACCCTCTATAGCATCCCAACCTTCCTCTATGCCACCACGAGCTACAACTAGTGCATATTTTTCTTTTGATGTGGTATCCCTTGTGTAAGAGATAAAATCTCTTCAATCTAAGGTGTTATATCTTGATCAATCTACTTCTAGACCAACACAGGCCTTGGATTATTTTGCTCTACTACATACACCATTGGCATGTCATATTGCTTCAACACCCTTTCCACAAGGTTTTTTTCAACCTAATCTCACTCTATATGATTTCAAGGGTGATCTAGAGACACATTTGAGAGCTTTTCATGTAGCATGCTTGGACTATGTGCCAAATGAATAGATACTAACCAAGCTATTTCCTCAGAGTCTAAAGGATTATGATTTACAATGGTTATATAGTCTATCAAATTAGTCAATCAACACATTCAATCCTTTATCTAACATGTTTCTAACTCATTTCATCATTAACACTAGTGATAAAATTTCCTATACCTAAGTTGTACAATAGAAATAAAGGTCAAACAAACATCTCACAGATTATGTTCTTTGATATAAGACTATCTTGGCTAAAATGACTAGCCCCATGGTTGATAAAGAGTTAAAAGATCTCTTCAAATAGAGTATTTTACTAGCCTTGCATGAATCAATAATGTTCAAAATATTCTCTTCCTTTATTGAGTTATGTCATACACTAAAGGAAAGGGAAGTCAAATTATTTTTAATGGGAAAACTCAAGTACACAAGTATATTAGAAAAAATAAACAAGAGTAATAGCAAAGTCCCATACAAATTCAAGGTCAATGATAGCAAGAGTTAAAATCAACCTATAGTTAATGTGGCTTTATATCCCCTTTAATGAGTGGTTTTATCAATACCTCCTTGATGAACCTTTACCAATCTACCAGTTTCTCCATCTAAAGTTTTACAGTAGTTTTTGGAGTGTATTATCATATCTCTCCCTCCTACTCAAGAAGTTAATCCAGCAAAGCCTTTTCCATAGGGATATGATCAAAACACATTTTGAGATATTCAAAGGGTACCAAGCCACATAAAAAATAGATGCATCAGTTTGAGACATAAGATATATGACTTGATAGATGGAAATTTTATTGATCTTGACACTCTAGTTGAGCCTCTATAGGAAAAGAAAACACAAGACAAGGCTCTAATGATCTTCTCATATCCTTTTCCATAACATTCGAAATAGGAGACAAGGGACACATTAGGTGTTCACTGTACATATCATACACATCTATAACCATCTACATATAGGGTACCTTCAGTTGAGTCACATCCTTTGAGTAATATGATTGGTGTGTATCATTTCAGAGTTCTAGCTAGACCTTTGATCTCCTTTTCAGAGTAGGAGATAGTTGAAGATGACTTAAATTATCATGCACTCTTTATCAGAGCTTACATTCATAATCATCCTATTCATAGTGTTCTCATAGATAATGGATCCAGTGTGAACATGTGCACTATGACATTATTGTAGCATTTGGTCTATTTAGAGGAGGATATTACCCCAACATACATAGTTATTAGTAAATTTTATGAGCACATATAGATTTTATTGGGTGAGATTGTACTTCCCCTACAAGTTGATCCAAGACACATGACCGCACCATTTACTATTGTTCCTAGTGTAGTAGTTTTTGATATGTTACTTGGTTGACCATGGATTCAAAAACTTTGTGTAATACATTCTATAGTTTGTAGATGCATTAAATTATTTCATGCTAACCAAGTTGTTACAGTTGGTACAATTCTATATGAGTTACCACTCCCTACTTCAGAGCCATCTTCTACTTTGTAGTCACTAGTTTTAGATTCTCCACCAGTGTTAACTCCTTCACCAACTATAGTTCTTCCTTCAATTCATATTTAGACATAGTTGAGGCCTTCTTTACCAACATAGAGAGTTTATACACTTCCAAAACAACCTATTTTAGAGCAACTACAATTTTAGGATTCTAGACAGTTTTTAGCTATAGTGTTTACACCTAGTACAATATCATTGAGGTCTCATGCCTCTAATCATAGAGCACATATTTAGAGATCTTTTCATACCACTAGATAGGTTCTTAAGAGCCCTATAGTTTCACCCACTTATTAGAGTTACAGGGAAACTCCATAGTTGGTTCCTACTTTAGAGATCTTAGAGCATTTACAATATACACAAATTTTAGAGCCACAGCCTCAACGCTTCAATTTTGATTCATGATCATGCACAATCCCTCTCCTTGATACAAGACACCATGATAAGGAGTCTCTCATGAGACTCATCGATTAATATAATTTTTTCCTAGTCTTGATTTTACATAGATTCTTTTCAATTTTTTGTACATAGTCTCCTAATGATTGATTGTACATAGCTCAATATCAAAATTTCAAAATACAAAAACATTCAAATATTTCAAAAATACCAAAAACATTCAAGTATTATAAAATTCAAAAACTTTTCAATTATATGCATCATCCATGATTTACATTTCTACTATCATGATAGACTTAAATTTGTTATTCTATGTTATTATTTATCTATTTATCTACATTACCATTCTTCACTTGATCTTTTTTGAGTGTGTGCAATGAATTCTATATCCTTTATTGCTTCACTCTACCCATTGAGGGGGCATCCTAATTCTACATTTGAGACATACATATATATATCTACCCACTGGGGCAATCTTCTACATGACTACACCATCCAAGTAATGTCATTCCTACACCACACACTCTAGTTATCATGTTGATGAACATTACTTACTAGCTTACATATATTAATATATCGACACTCACTAGTATATATCACTTTTATATTTCTTAGCATATACATAATCTTGTATTACATGTCATGCATACTTTCACCTCTTACTTTGATTACTTAGATGCGATTGTATTTCCAGTATTCACATGCTTTCCTTTATTACTTTACATATCTAGATGTGATTGCATTTATAAGTTCTTGCTTTGTCTCTTATATGTGCCTTAGGACATTTTCCAATGTCTTTTTCTTTTATTCTTATGTGTTCCTTAGGAGATATTCCAACGTCCTTTGCTTGTACTCTTCTATGTGATTGTGGCCCTCGTGTCAACCTTGCTTATTTTTAATTATATGTATGTGTGGCATTTGAACATGCCTTGTATGATTGCTTCCTAATTTAAGTGTTATGTGCCCATGTCCCTTGCTGGCTTGGCCTCTTAGCCACTTTTGTATGCTTCTTATTTTTTTCCTTGTGTGTTTTTTGTTTGTTTGCTTCTCATTATTTGCAATGCCATGATCCACATCATGTATTATCTTTATTTTTTGGATGCCATGATGGACATCATGATATATCCCTCCTTGACAACTAACAACTAACTAAAATTCTAATTCTAGTTCATTATATTACACATGTTATTACATTGTTACATATATATCTAGGCATACCCTTGTTGATTTAATAATCTCTTATACAAACCATGTTATATCTTGATATATATTGTCAATTATCATTGCTATATCATGTATTCTTGTAACATAATAAACTTGTAGGGATTTTTATTCTAAGGATAGTAATTATAGGGTATTCATTCCTACCCTCAAAAGAGGGGGAAACAAATAGGGGTTTTGTCAAAGAGATCAAAGCTCCTACTGATAAAAAAAATCATCTTTTAGAACACCTAAAATAATATTTAGCTTCAAATCAAGTAGAACAGACTAGACAGATAGTTAAAAGTATAGAATAGTCTTCAAAATCAACATAGGACAATACCACCAATATTATATTACAGCATTAGATAGTAGGGTGTCCTATTTTAGCACTCCTATACAAATAGGAAAACAACCAAATCTTCTAAAAACAAATAGAAAGGTAAGACTAGTTATAGTTTTGTCAGCTACAGTTAAGTTCAAAATTAGTAGTTTCAATACAATTATTATTAGAGAATATAGATATAGGGGCATCATGCATGGCATGATGGCTCTCACTTCTAATTTTATATTAGGTAGTTAATATAACTTCCATATCAGAATCCATTTTTTAGACACCAGTGATTAGGGGCAATGTGCACGGCACATTTCACTTATTTTCTTTTTGAGTTTAGTATATTACCTAGGCATTCTCAAAAATTACATGCCTTATTCCATCTATAGGTGGTTTGCATCATTTTAGAGTGGATTTCATACAATCCTAATCTCCTTCTTCTAGAGTGGCCAAGATTAGCCTAGTTTCCAACACACATTCAAATATCCATACCACATTATCACATTTGAGAGCATTCATGTGATTTAGGTGCCATCTCATACAATACACATTCATATTAGTATCATTACATAGCTTCAATTAGTGGGAAATGATGGATCTATAAGACTAAATAGCCTTTGTATTCTTGAGCCACCTACTTAGATGGATTGGACACATAGTCCAAACATCAATTAAGACATGCATGATCACATAGATTCACTTAGTGGGTGATGATGGAGCCAAAGGGTTAGTCTTTACATTATTGAGCCATTCTTAGGGAATTGAACACTCAGTTCCATTCATGATATTACTCTTGGTGCATCACATATCCATAATCACTCAACACCATTCAGTATCACAATAGTTTTTATATTGGTTCACATACCTAGTGAGGTGTATTTATTCCTTTCTCTTCCTCTCTCTCTTACCTAGATTTGTACATTCTTATTTTAGATATAACATATCTAGTAAGACTAATATACTCTTTTTTTATTTATTGTAGATTTACACTTTAAATCATGTTCTCTCTATGCACACCTAGCATCACATAGCTTCATGAGCTTCACCCTTATAGGTAAGTTCAAGTACGCTTTCTACTTTTTTTTTATCCTAGTATTTTTTTGTTGCATCACTAGAATAAAGGGGGGGAAATATAGTCATATAAAATGTCAAAATTGGTAGCTTAGATGTGGCTTGTGATATCCAACCCATAGATCCCTCTTGTATGCTCTCATGATCCTTATAGACACCTTTTTTGCTTATTCCCAATCATCCATATACTTTCAAAACCTAATTCCAACTCAGTTGGGTTACATTTTACATGCTAATTTCATCCCCCCATGGCCCACTCTTGTAGGAAAATATCACTCAACTTGGACTATAGCACTAGACCTAAGGGTGTTCAATTTTGGCACTCTTATCTAGTTACATTTTTATCTCTAATGGTCAGCTCCTTATAGTTTCCTATCCTTTATCTTGTTGGCCTAGCATGAATATAATTGACCCATAACCAATATATCTCTATAAAATTCCATTCAAAGTTTATTTATAGTGGGTTGACAAATTTACAAAAACAAGAAAGAATACAAGCAATACCATTGAGATGAATTTCACTATTCTCTATATATAACTATCTAATAAAGCTAAAAGCATATCCAAATCCTCACACCAGTCCCTAACCACCTCAAACACACCCAATTTAGCATATTTGCATCTACATAACACTATTGCATAAAGCACATCAGGTGGGAGAACTACATATCACTTGATCCCTCTTCAGAATATTGGTATGTAGGCAACGTACCCACATAAAAGGTGTGGATACACATTCAATACATATTACACACACTAACCATCCCTTATTTCTCAAGTTCTATCAAAGCACAATGAAGTCTAGGGTTTAGAGACTAAATCAGCTCTACAAGGAGTTTCATAGACTTTCAACAGTCGATATTTCATAGATAGGCTCACATACAGACAATAAACAAAACCCAAAAAATTCATGTCTCTATGAGTATTTTGGAAAATAGCATTGGACTCCAAGGTGACCCATTTTAGTGGTCATATATCCTTTCACAAAATGAAAGCTAGAACTTGATTTGTGACATTATCCCAGTCTTGCACAATAAATTCCAAACCTTGTCTCAGTCGTTTCATCCTATTTTTAGATAATTCTTATTTTTTTCCATATTTTTTTCTATTTATAAAAAACATTTAAAATACAAATAAATTATACAAATCAATATTTAAGTTATTGCAATATTATTTATTGATCTTGTCAACTTAGACCTTTAAATAAAATAGGAATAGGACTCCAATATTCCCAAAAAAAGTTAAATTAAATCCATATTTGATCTTCTATTATCAAATCTATGGAGGTTGAAAGATCAAGTGTTGTATCAATGAAAACTAAAATTCTAGAAAATGTTCTATGAGAAAAAAATTAGTGGGTGAATCAAGTCGTGTGAATTTTCCAATGGAATTACCAATAGCATTGAAGTAAGGTTTAACCCAAAAATGGATAAGAAGATGAAAGAGGCATATCCATCTAGGTCTAGAGGAGAAATTATCAACAAGGAGATTAAAATTTAGATCCCAAGGTTTCATAAACAACTGGTGTTGTATCTAGTTTCACTAATGCCTAAGAATAGGATGTTTATCTAAAGTAAGAAGGAAAATAGTAGGAAAACACCTCTTATAGAAGGATAAATTTACACTTTACCTTTCAAAATATGTTTCCATTATAATGAGATCCACTCATTTATATCTTGAATATTGGGACATATTTTTTCAAATTGGCATATGACTCCTTTTATGAGATAATGTTCTTTGTTCACTAGGACTGAGCTGAGGGCATCATTTACTAGATTGAGAGGGAGATTAGAAGGAACTGGATTCTAGGGTTTTCGTTTAAAGGTTTTAAGAGGATTTTTTACTACCTCTGATAATGATTTATCTCCTTTATCCACTTCCCCACTAACTACATCCAACCCATATTTTACCAATCTAGACTTACGAGGGTTTGTGAAGGAATGTGTTGAAAAATATGCAACAATTAGTGTTTTACCACCTCTTAAAATGATATAAAGAGGATTATCATGTTTAGTCTTATACAATGACCCTATAGCCTCTATGTAGGGTCCATCATCCTTATCCTAGTCAACAATAGGAGTTTTCTCACTAGTATCCAATGCATCATTAGTAAATACAACACCATCATAACTAGGATCACTGATATATTCATATTTGGATAAAATAGTAGTAAGATCAAGATTTGGCTAGAATCTAGGGGAAGATATATTTGAATTTTTTTAGGTGGGATGAAGCACTCAAGAACCATGATAGGAGATAGATATTATTAATCAAAATGATGATTTAAAAGGTTATGATAACATTACTTTGTTGTAATCAATTTCTCCTGCATAATTTCTATCCCAAATTCCTAGCATGGGAGGTTCTTTCCCATATGTTTCAACTCCTCTTAAACCTCTTCTCATACCCTAACTATTGTTGGATATTAAAGAAAGGGTATAAAATTCCTTTTATGTTTAGTGATTTGGTAAATCTCATTTCAAACAAGGTGAAAATATTTAATTTTTTGATGTAGGTGGGTATGGAAAGGCTCTTAAAATGACCATTTAAATTATTATATAATTTTGTTTAAGGTTTATTCTTGCAATCAGGTTGTATCTCTTTATGAAATGGCAACTCTTTCTTCTTCATCATCTATGACTACAACAACTCTCTAGGACTGAGCAAAATTTAATATATCATCCTATGCATAGGCTTAAAGATTAGTACAATTATCCTTTTATGTGGCTTGGAACCAATCAATATTTAGTTTTAAGATGGGTGTGTGATTTCAAGAATGGTCATAAATAATGAATAATAGGTTTTTAGGTTGCATAGAAAAAATAAAAACATACCCCATGGTGGTCACCAAAAATTATCAAAAAATATATTTTTACTAAGATAAAATAATGGATTTGGAAATTGTGAAGGGGAAAAATAGTACCATGATGAGGTCCCCTTTATTAAAAATTATAAAAACCTTGAAATTAATATTTATAAAATTTATAAGAAAAATAATAGGTATGGGGTTTTACACATGAAAGTATAAGGAAATGAGTATGTTGCAAATAATAGAAATGGGTTCAACTTAAGGATTGCCTTTATCTATATGTTTCTAGGGTCAAATACTTATCAATTGACACACTTTTAGCACATACTTAGACTTGACACACTTAACACATAATCATTTTAATCATCTTTAAAACATTTTAGTGAGAAAAAATCACACTCACACTCTCACTCATGCCTATAAAAGATTATTATATTAAATGAAATAGTTTTATACTCTCATACAACTCATCCTAAACTAATACAACTCTTTGTTCTACTTTTGTAGTGTTCTTCTCCTTCATAACTAGTCATTCTCTCCAAAACATGCCTTTCTTATCTAAATATCATTTCCCATTTACATAGATAGCTTCATGGGGTGTATCTTCAACTTACAAAACCTAAACTTAATGTGTAATAGTTTGGCATTTTCACTTTTCATGATTAAATGCCAAACTTTTAGTAAAATCTCCGTTCACATGTCACAAAGTAGAGATAGTCACATGTAATTGTCAAACATTACGAATATTATATTTCAAAATGAGATAAATTTAATTTATTAATAATAATATGACACCAATAACCTCTTAAAATCTTATCTTCATAGGTACTACAACCATAAAGAACTAAATTGTTGATTCTGGGGTACTCAATTGACATTTTTTTGGGGAATGATAGTTACAAAAACTATCATAACTTTACTGATATTTATCCAGTTGATTTTAAATTTTTAACACAAATTTATAAATACATTATATATCATATTAAAAAAATTTGAAATAAAATTCTCAATGCAATTAAAGAATCATCTTGTCAAGTATTATAGACTAGATAAAAGATGTAGACTAAAAATAATAGATGTTATATTACTGATGTAATTCCAAACAAGATTAATCTTGGCACATAGTTTTTTTCATAATTTTATACTATATAAAAAAAATTGGCATTCAAAATCTCACCAAAAAAGATAACCGTCCTTCCAAGTGTCAAAAATGTAGTTTGACATAATCAAACATTTCATTTTTGATGTAAATCCAAATGATTTAAAATTTGGTGCATAGATTGTAAGGGTGAGGTAATATAACATCAAAAAAAATCATCATCCAATTCTCAAAGAAGTTGAAGAACATTTTTAACCAATTTATGTTCCTTAATAGTCCATGCAGACTAATAGAACTAGATAAAATATCTCCTCACTTTCCCTATAGTAAAGTTGATGCAAGATTAGGAATCGAGATGATCTCAAGGATGGCTGCATGTGGAGGAAGGAGTGGTGGCCCATCGAAAATCCCCAGGAAGGAGGGAGCGACACCTGGGGCGAGTTTTGCTGCTCAGGATGAATTTTTTTCTAGCGAGTAGACCAGACTCAGCAAAGTTAATGGATGTTTATTGAGGAGCCAGGATCGACCAGTTCTGGTCATACCCCAAGAGGCAGTTTAGGAAGATGTTGAATATTTGTCTTCACACACCTTGATTTGCAAATTCTTGGGCATTAGAATCCCTGTGGTGGCTTTGGAAGACTGGATTCGCCGATCCTGGGTCATTGAAGGGGATTTTGACATTATGTTGGTAGGGAATAGTTATTTTTTGGTAAGTTTTTCTTCTGTGGCAAATAGAAATCATATTTTTGAAGGGGGCCCCTACTTCTATGAGCGTGTGGGACTGCTTCTTAAACCCTGGCATGTGGGGTTCAATTTTGTTGATGAACTCCCAGCCTATGTTCCAGTCTGGGTTCATCTTCCATGGCTTCTGTTGGAATTTTGGAGAGAGGACATTCTCAGGAAAATAGCGGCTATGCTGGGAACACCAACAGCTATTGCTCATCAATCATTGGACAAGAAGATGATTTCTTATGCCCGCATCTGTGTGGACATGGATCTAAATAACCCGCTGCCAGACTCTATAGAGATTTATATGGGTTCCTTGTCATGGATTCAGTAGATTGATTATGAAGCCATTCCCTTCAGGTGTAGAATTTTCTATGTATAAGGGAATTTGCATCGTCAATGCCCTTAGGCTACCAAAGACAAAGGAACTAGACCTGATTCTGTAGTGCCAAACATAGCTTATTCTGGAAAGGGGATTGGGCATTTGGTTCTGCTGGAAAATACAAAAACTCAACCTGACAGGTTGGGTAAAGGGGAAGGTTCAAATAATGCAAGCTTGGCGCAGGGGTCAGGTGACCAAAATCATGTTGGGTAGGATGGTTTCATACCAGTTAGAAGGCGAACGAGAGGTCGTGGACGGAAGTGAGGGAATGCTGATAGGCAGGTTGACTTGGGGTTTAATAGGTTTGAAGCCCTTGACTGTATGGCCCTTGAAGATGGTATTCTGATGGAAGAGTAGGGGGAAGATGTGGAGCAACCTAAGCAACTTTCTGACCTTAATTAAGTGCAAGATATGATGGTCCAAGTGCTTTTTGATAGTTTGTTGAGACAGGAGGAAGGAATGCTTGAGGTTTCGTGTGAGCTGAAAGAGAAAGAAGGTAGATGGGCTGATTTGGTCAAGGAAGGGGATGCTGGTAAAAAAGAAAAAGGACCTACCTTGGCACTTGGGCTAATGCAGAAACAATTCAAAAAGGCCACCTCTACTGCTCCTTCCAAAGGTGGGCATAGAAAGGACCAAGATAGACTTAAAATTACAGGTGATTCATTGGTGGAGGCTGGGGTTGTTAAAACCTTGGACAAACATTTCCCCTAATCTAATCAATGATAGTCCTATCATGGAATGTAAGGGGTTTGAATAGCTCCCCTAGACAAAAAGCTATACGTAGATTGGTGTGGGATCATACTCCAAATATTTTTTTGTGTTTAGGAGACTAAATTGTCAGTTGAATCACTTTTTGCTTATATGCCAAATGTCTGGCCTGCAGGGCAGTGGCAATGTATAGGTGCTCGAGGCAATTTGGGAGGCTTAGCCATGGGATGGGACCCAAGGAAAATTTTGCCAATGCACTAGATTTCCAATATATCAGCCTTGTCAATGGTGGCGTCTTCTTTTGAAACTGGTGAATTATGCTTGATCACCACAGCATATGCACCTGTTGATATTGATGGACAACTACAGCTTTGGGATCACATCCGCTACATTCGAACGTGTCATCCATTCCTACCATGGATAGTTGCTAGTGACTTTAATGCAGTACTGAGTCTGGAGGAGAAAAGAGGAGGGCTGAATCGGTTAGGTCCTTCTTCGGAATGCCTTCACCATAATGTTGAAATGTTATGCCTTTCTGATGTTAGACCTTTGAATGGACTGTTCACATGGAGCAACAGAAGATCAGGTAATGCTGCTATCTCTGAACGCCTTGATAGATTTCTCGTTTCTTACTTTTGGTAATCTAGTGTTATGTCACTCACCTCTGAAATCTTAGATTGGAGAGGTTCTAACCACTGGCCTATTAAGCTTTCCATTGGTTATATTGATAGTCCCAAAAGGCCTCCATTCAAGTTTCAATTGATGTGGCTTAGGGACCCATCTCTCCATGATTGCATTGGTCAATGGTGGAGGCAGGGAGGCCCTGCATATGGGACAACTATGTATTCTTTTCTTAAAAAGCTTCAGTATGTTATAAGAAAGTTGCAAATTTGGAATAGAAATTGATTTGGACATCTAAATTCTATGAAGAAGAAGGCTCAAGATCAGCTAGATGAACTTACCAGGTAGATAAGAGATGATGGACTCTCAGAAAGCCTTCGCTTGGAGGAAGCTAGAGCTGCAAATGTCTTAGCAGAGTGGGAACTCTGGGAAGTAATATATTGGAAACAGAAGGCCCGCATTGACTGGCGCCAGGAGGGAGACAAGAACATGGCCTTTTTCCATAATTTTTTTCAGGCACGCCGTAACAAGAATTTTATTACTTCTCTTGTTACTCATGATGGGACTTGTCTAACCTCCTCCTAAGCTATTAACAGGGAAGCTATCTGGGACTTTTTTGAGCTCTTTACCAGGGATCCAATGCAAGATGAAGGGGTAGAAAATACTATTTTATATTACATTCTGTCATTGGTGAATGAGGATATGAATGAGAGACTTATGTGGCTAGTTGTTTTGGCTGAAGTGGAGGAGGCGGTTTTCAGCATGAGGAGAGGTAAAGCCCCTGGGCCAGATGGATTCCCAGCTGAATTCTTCCAAGACTTTTGGGATATCATAAAGTGAGATTTGATGGAAGTGATTCATGAATCTTACTCCAGCAAAGAAATGCTCAGAGCTTTGAATGCTACATTTTTGGCTCTTATTTTGAAGATGGAGCAGGCAAATAAGTTAGAAATGTATAGGCCCATTGCTCTTTGTAATGTGATCTACAAAATCATTTCTAAACTTATTGCGCAAAGGCTGAAAGGACTCCTCCCTTGTCTTATATCGAAGGAACAAGGGGGCTTTGTGGCAGGAAAATAGATATTGGATGGAGTGTGGATTGCTTTGGAGGCCATTCACTCTATGAGTATTTCACAGGAGAGGGCAATGTTTATTAAGCTTGACCTTGCCAAAGCCTATGACAGAGTTAGCTGGAGATTATTGAGCAAAATACTATTGGCATTTGGCTTCAATTAGGATTGGATTAGTTGGGTGCTAAGTTGTATTACTATGCCCTCCTTTTCGGTCCTTATAAATGGAACACCTTCAAAGATTTTTAGTGCCTCGAGAGGCCTTCATCAAGGAGATCTGCTTTCACCGTACCTATTCATCATTATGGCTGAGGGGCTGGGATGGATCTTCAAAGATCAGGTCTCTCAAAATATATTATAGGGCTGCAAATGGGGGAATGAGATAACCCCCCTGACTCATCTCCAATTTGTTGATGATACTATCTTAGCTGGTAAAGCTCAGATCCGAGAAGCGGAGGCTTTTTGCCTCACCCTGGATAATTATTTGTAGGCTTCTGGACAAAAGATAAATGATCATAAGTCCTCTATCTTCTTATTTAACACGCCCGAGTCTATTCAGAGAAGGATAGCTGCCATATTGAGATTCCAGACTCAAACACCTCCGGTGATTTATTTGGGTATTCCCATAGTTGTGGGAAGGCAGCCTAGGCTATTTTAGCAAAATGTGTTAGACAAGCTAAGGCAAAAAATTAGTCATTGGACTCACCAATGGCTATCTACTGCTGGTAGAGTGATTCTCCTTCAATCAGTTATTTAGGCATTACCCATATACTGTAGCATGGTTCAGACTGCTCCAATGTACTTCCTAAAGGAATATGATGCCCTTTCTAGGAAGTTTCTTTGGAGCGGGAATCTACAAAATAAAAAATGGAGTCTTATCAATTGGGCTACGATGTGCAAACCAAAGCAGGATGGAGGACTTGGATTACGCTCGGCTATTTTGGCCAACCAAGCTTTAGCTGCCAAGCTATATTAGAGGTGGTGCTCTAATCAATCTTCCCTATGGGCCTGAATTCTAACAGCAAAGTACTTTCTGGGTATTTCACCCCATGATATATCCAGACTCCCTCTTGAGGGAAGAGGATCGATGGTGTGGGGTACCCTTAAGGCTGGAACGCAGCTAGTGAAACAAAGCCTTTTCTAGGTGTGTAATAGTGGAACTGAGGCTTTCTTCTGGGAAGACTCTTGGGATGGTGCGCCACCCCTATGATTTTCACATCCACACTTACAGACTCTTGCTGATTCCTTTCACTCTGCTGGCTGGAACACTGTGATGCATTATAAAGAAGCTGTTAGCCTGGGCATGACTATTGGTTACAGGTGGAAAAATTCCTCCAATTGGACACCGAGAGGTTCGGCTAAGGATAAAAGAGAATTAACTCAAATCTTTGAGTCCAGAGGATGTAATTCTTTGCAAGGATGTGATGTTCTTACCTGGGGTGGATATGCTACATGACAGTATTCTGTATCTACAGGGTATATAACTTTGGCTAAGCAAATTCTCAATGGAGATCAGTTCTTATGGGGGAAAAAAGTTTGGAGCCAGATTTCTTGGCCCAAATGTAACTTTTTTCTGTGGCTTCCTACACACAACAAATGCCTCACTTGGGACAATTTGTGCAAGCATGGATTTCAGGGGCCATCTATCTATGTTTTCTGCCACATTAGTGAAGAGATAGGTGCACACTTATTCTTTCAATGCCCCTTTGCTAAATAGGTCTGGCACCTGTGGTGGATTGCCTAGGGCGTCCCTTATTGGTATGTCTATTCGTTGATTGAATTTTGGAATAAAATTGGTCATGCTCCAGCAAGGAGTTCCCTCTTACAAAATGCTTGGACTGTCAGTCCTTCATTCATCTTATGGAACTTGTGGCTGGAAAGAAATAGGAGAATCTTCAGGGGTGCGTAGCTGGAGTTGAGGCTGTTGTGGACAAAAATCCTTAATTTGTTGCAAGAAACATTGCAATTTAAATGTATGAGTGGCACAGACTTGGATATTGAAATGGCTGGGCTCTGCAAGCACCTAGGACTTGCCCTGAGCATAAGCCGTGAATTTGGGATGGGCAGAGGTTTGACGAATGGGAGAAGCCAAAAGGTGCGACCAGTCAACAAAATAGGCTGATGGACTCTCCCTGAAGATGGCATAGTAAAAATAAACACGGATGGTTCCTCACGGGGGAACCCAGGCGAGGCTGGAATAGGTGGTATTGGCCGAGATAGTTCTGGGAGTATCTAGTTTCTTTTTTTGATCTATAAAGGTTGTCATACAAATAACCTTATGGAAGCCATGGCGATCCTGGAGGCTATGAAATTCTACTATCAAAATGGATGCTATAATATTATCTTTGAATCGGATTTGCAAGTGGTGATTAACTTGTTGAATAACGGTAATACAGGTAAAGTGGATTGGCATCTAAATGTTATTGTTCATCAGATTAGGCATTTAAGTACTTCCTTCAATTCAATTTCTTTCAAACGCATTCCCCGTGAATGGAATGGTGTTGCTGACCGCCTTTCCAAATGGGCATCGGAGAATGGTCCTACTTGGAGTATTACTGATCAAGGAATGCTCCCTATGAGTATGTATTAGGAACTGGTTCACTTGGTGGACCAGGAGAATGATTTGTAATAGTTGTCTTATCTTTGATCTTAATAAATTTTTACCCATGTTTAGTTTTTTTTAAAAAAAGTTGATGCAAGATTACACAAAATTTTGAATGATCTTGTGTTAGACACTTGATGTTTATAAAATGTGATATCCTTATGACATATATGGAATAAGTGTAAAAATAACTCTGTTTACCATGAATCATAATTTCCATGGCATTCCATTTCACCATGCCAAACACTTCAGCGATTTTTTTTCACTTTTTATCTTTCTGTTACTCTAGACAATATTTTTTTAACTTTTCAAGGTACCTTATTATTACTATAGACAATATCTCTATGAAATCCTTTGACCTCAGTTGACTTTTTGATTACCAAAAATAAATGCATAAACTTTCTAGTTGATTCATATATGCATGATGTGTAGTGATGGTCTAACTTATTTTAAGCTAGAAGATGAATACGTCTCATTATAATTGATCAAGTGATATACCATAACTTCACAAAGACATCTATGGATGCCTCATAACTTCTTATTTGTCCTTATAGACCTACAAATGTGCCATATCTTCTCCAAGCTATCAAACATAACTTATTTTTCATTCATGTACTATTATATCATGTTATCTTTGACATCAATGACAACCTAAAATCAATGACCATGCTAAAAAAATATTACCTTAATAGGTGATAGTATGGTAAAAAATAAAACTATATATTTTTGGGTATGCAAGTGATATTTTTAGGATGAATGACACAAAAAAAACTATCATAACTTTACTGATATTTATCCAATTGATATTAAATTTGAAACACAACTTTATAAATACATTTTATATCATCTTACCATAATTTGATATAAAATTCTTAACCCATGTAAAGAACCATCTTGCTAAGTGTCACAAACTAAATAGAATATAGAAAATGGTAGAAATAGATAGTACATTACCGATGTAACTCAAAATACTAAATTTTGACATGTATGTTTAAATTTTCAGTTAATACCATTATTGACACTTGGATTTAAACACTTTAAGGAGATTCCTAATCTCTCCTCATCCAAGTGGCACAATAGAAACACCTCTAGGCTTGTGGGTAGCCTAAATAAGAGGTGAATCTCTAGATAGGGCTAGCTCCCTTAATGTACCACTTTGGATCAAAACTACACTTAAAATTTTGGGGGGAAAAGGAAGAGAGATAAATGAAAGAAAATTGTCCTAAGTGGGATGATGCACTAAAAAAGATGATGACTTTCAAATAGCTACATGTTACACATGAAATCAAGGGATAAACTAAACATACACTTCTCTAATCTACATCTTCTCACATCAATATTACATTATGAGGTTATGGATGAATCGGAAAAGATAGGAGGACTAGATAAGAGGCCTTTAATAGCACTAGTTAATAGACTAAATCACTCAATCCTTGTCATTTCCTAGAACACTTCTCATGCCCTGCATGAAGAAACTTTCCAATTACAAATGACATACAAGAATGAGACAACATACTACGAAAATCTTAGTTGTCACTAAGCATGATTGATCATAAAAATAGAATACACTATTAAAAGTCATGAATAGGTAAAAATAATTAATATTATTTATTAAATGGTATGTAAATGATTAGGGATTTGTCATACTCAAGTGGAGCATAGTTACAATGGCCAAAATGGCTAGTTCTTATAAAACTTGATAGAGAAAGGAGAAGAGAGAAGTACAAGGATCATAGGACTCTTGTCAAGATAAGAAAATTAGTTAATTGTACATGATAATATGATTTTTGATGAACCATGAAAGTTCAGGAATCACAAGTTTCCATCCAAGTCATAAAACTCATGAAAAGTGGCATCAAACTCCTAATTCTGGCTCAAAACATTGCCTTCATGATTTGGACCTATTTTAACATCCCAAAAATGATTAATTTTATGATCTTTAAAAACTCATAAAAAATTTATATATAAATTTTTATCCATTTTTTTTGGTGATTTGACCTCTCAAATGCTTTAAGATTCAAGACTGACTTGTTAAAGGTAGATTGTGTGTAAGCCTTTCCCAAGTGGACTGCATGTGCATCATTTGAGACATTTATCTATTAAAAATTCACTTTTGAGAGTTTTATTAGGTTATTATAAATATAATTAATGTGATCCAAGTCTGCACAACACTTAAACTTCCACATATCCCTCCCCATACCTTGCCTAGTCAAGGCTAAGTACTGCTTCTGACTATGTTTTCCCTATTGGCATCATACCTGTATGTAGAGTTGTATGATTTATAATTGATAAAATTATCTAAAATCATTCCAAAATTATTCCATCACTCATTTCATTTATGTACATGTATATCTCATACCTTGAAGTCGGTCTGTCCCCAAAACCAGTTATAGGTAGTATGATTGTATCTCTCTATTTCCTCTTCAAGGGTAACCCCTATAAGTGCAATTTTGTATGAATTAGGCCTTCAATATAATGTTTGTAACCATTCATCAGTAATACATGTTCATCTATCACTGACTTTAACTCATTAATTACATACGTGGGCTAGACTGTCTCTTAGGATTTTAAATATGTTCACTACCTCTCTCTACCATTACAGTTAATTTGAAATGTTCATGTCCAAATGAGGATTATTTGAAGGTGTTTCTATAATAAAAAATTTGCACTATAACCTCTCCTTCTTAGTTTCCATGTTTAACAATGCTCATATCATGCTCTATTTTACTAAGAATCTAGGTTCATTATAAGGAAAGCACCTTTTTAAAATTCCACTTTTGGTTGGCTATAGGTCAACCTTTAAGAGAGAGAAACTTGTAGGTGTTCATGAGAATTAAGAGATAGTATATATTCTATTTATTTGATCCTTTAGATCATAAAAATAACGTTCAATATTTGGCATCACTCTATCATAGTGGCCTAGTCTAGTTGTTGTAACTTTTGGATGGATAAGGTATCTTTTGGATCAAACCCTGTAGATGTCGATGCATGCTTTTAGTACATAAAAGCAATACTTTAGGCTTACAAAAAACTAACCTCCATTGACAATATGGCTCTAAAATTTTTCCAATTACTTGTCTATGATAGAGGCTATAAATCAAGGTCATTAGATGAATCAAAATTCATTTTTAACCCTATTGTTGAGCTTCCACAAAACCCCCAAGTTCTCTATTTTTCCAAATTAGGGATAAGGGCCCTAAAACACATAGTCATGCTTTAAAGGTAAATTCAACTTTGTTTAGAAATATAGTATTCTTGGTGTGAATGTTAGAATCCATTTATCATGTTAGAACTTAAAAATGGGTTAAATTATGTACCTTATCACCTCAAAATGGTTCTTCCAATTCTCTACCAAGTCACTCGTAGTTGTGTTTTCACTGTACAGGCGATAAGGAGAAATGTAGGCAATGCACATTTCCTTTTATCTTTTTATGAATTTAAAACTTTACTCCATACTTATAAATAAATATTTCACATTCTAAAACACTTGAAACAAGTGTCAAAACCTCTTTTCAACATGAATTCTTCTTTAATGGCACCTCTATGTGCAATTCCATGGTAGACTGAGTACAAGTATGGATAATGTGCATTGCTTGGCCATTTTTTGAGTTCTAGTCCTATCTATAGGGTTATAAATAGATCCTTTAGATTAAAAAATAACTTTATAATCTCCAAACTTGGTTTATAACATGCTTTCTCATGTGAGGGCACCTGTAGGTGCATGTTTTCATGTATGCAGGTAGACAGTGAGTATATTGCATGACTGCCATAACATTTTATTCACTATTTGAAGGATCACCTCACTATTTAATGTTATAAAATGGTATACAATAGCTCTTAAAATTTCATCACACTTCTATAGATGTCCTTCGAACCTTTACAAGTAATGACTAAGGCTGAAGAGTAGATGGGAGTAGGCTATTAAATATTCATGACTACATATATGATCAAGACATGGTGTTATGAGACTAAACATGGATATATATGATATTATAGCCTTTATACCTATGGTACACCATATTAAAACTACATGAGACCTCTATAGGAAACCAATGTTATGCAAACAAGAATAACTTTGATTGAGATTGTACATAGTGGCACCTTCCTCTCAACAAGGACTAACGTGCCAATCAAAACACCATGAAACATGAAATTAAGTATGGATACCATCTGATAAGGTATCAAAAATCCTCTAGACTCAACATCACCAACTATTTTGTATGGACTTGACCAAAATGGAGCAAAACCTATGGGGTGCATGAAACAGGAAACACAAAAACCAAATCAAATTCATGAGGATGGTTCATAAATTAGAGGTCACCATTTTGAAAAATATTGTAATGTAAATTAAGGTATAAAATTTTAATATAACCTCCAAAAATAATTTTCCCTGACACCTCTTGAGCTATCTGTACTAAGTACAAACCTGAGGGTCACTTTTGTATGTTTAGGAAAGCAAAGGAGCAGAATGGTTTTAGATTAAAAGTGGAACTTAAATATCATGTAAATAATTTATATGGGTTTTAATAATATTAATAGGGCTTCCATTATATCCTCCCATGTTGCACACTTCCCCATGAGGTGTACAAGTGCCAAATGCTCCCTTTTTCAATTGGTTTCTTGAATTTTAGTTAAACAACCTCTAATATTATGATTTAAATAACATACCTTATAGGTAAATTTAAATTTTAGAGGATATAAAGACACCTATACACATTTGTAACCATGCCACTTACATTTATGACCCCTAAAAGACTTGTATATGGCTCAAAATGACAAATTGACTAATATGACTAAGACTAAGGCTAATATGGCATTAAATGACATAAAATCAAATATAATACACCCCATGACAAGATATTAGACCCATTAAAATATTAAAAGTCAAGTTTTTACCTATAGGGGCCCCAATTTGATCTATAGGGTTAAATTGGTCAATAACCATATCAACAAATTTTGAAATATAAATATCACCATGAAGATATAACCATCTTGTCAAGTGTAGTAGATGCAATCTGATAAAATTATACATTATGTTTCCTTTTTAACTAAAATTGATCTAAAATTTGGTGCATATGTTATAATTGTGGGTTAATAGGACCTCACAAAATTTCATCATTAAAATCTCACTGAAATAAGAGAACCATCTTTTCAAGTGTTGCAAACATAGTCTAATTGAACCAAATAGTATGTTCCCCCCAAATGATCTAAAATTTGGTCCATATTTTTTAAGTGTCAATAAATATGACCTAATAAAATTTCATAATGCAATTCTCACCATAGTTGAAGAATCATCTTGACCATTGTATGTGACTTAACAGTACACATATATTAACAAGAGTAAATAAAAGATCTCTATATTTTTTCCTCAACATGAATAAATTTTCAACATCATTCTAAAAATTTATAAATCCCACTCCAACAAGGACACAACCCACAAACCTAAATAAACAAACACCACTTTGCTTTTGGTTGATGTAAGATTGGATGAACCCTTGGATTTTCCTACATCTGTGTGTGTGTGTGTGTGTGTGTGTGTGTGAGAGAGAGAGAGAGAGAGAGAGAGAGAGAGAGAGAGAGAGAGAGAGAGAGAGAGAGAGAGAGAGAGAGAGAGAGAGAGAGAGAGAGAGAGGAATGTGCATTTGATAAATAAAAATTAGATTTTAATCACCATGCTTAGAAAAATTTGATAGAAGCATAAATATTTTAATATAAATAGAAATTTTTATAAGAAGGCATTTAATGTAAATAAAAAATAAAATGAAACATTAACAAATGAATAATGTTCACCTACAAAGGGAAGATAAGATGTAAGGTTTTTTAACACTTATCTATATTTATCTTATAGAAAAACAACTCCAAGTTTCTTTTTTTATTTCATATTTTTAAAAATTATTGAAGATGTAAAATATTCCCCTTACAATGAATGCCAATCCTATTTATAATTATAAGAGGACATAATTTATTCATAACTATCTTCCTATAATAAATATTAAATTTTTACATTTACTTTTCACATTTTTAAAAATTTAAGGTTAATTACATAATATATTCATAATCAAATTATTTAAGAAATAAACACAAAGTAGGAATGGAAGAGAATTCAATAAGATCAACCCTTAAGGGAATGTGTGATATGCTGGTCAATATTAATTATTGGTGTCAAAAGGGTTCTTAGTTGAACTGGTTTTGCCTTTAGGTTCCTTTCATACTTATTCACTTTTAAGATTACATAGGGCTTACTAGTGTGCACATGTGTTTTTTTCACGAGTATGGGATTAATTAAGTACACGTGTTTAGTGCACAATCTATTCATTCTCCACCACGAGTGGCTTACACATGACTTACACTATGAGTGGGTGCTCACTTGACTATGAGTGGGTGCACACTCCACTATGAGTGGATGCCAACTCCACTTTAGTGTGTGCACATAGTGTTGACATATCCACTACGGATTGTCTAGACCATTTTCTCTTTCCTATATATTGAAGACCTGAGTAGTGCATTTGTAATTTGAAATGTGAAATGTGGAGTGATAGAATGAATGTAATCCATTTGATTTCAGTTGAATTAATTCACCATTATAGGTGTGTTGTACATGGTTTCACATTCATTTATAGAATTCAATTTTTTTTTCAATTTTGATCTCTTTGTGAGTAAGAATGCATCATCTAGCCTTAGAATCCTATCTAGGTTATATAAACAAAATCTAACAATAAAAACATTTGAATTTCATGCTCGTGTTTTATTCAATTTAAATGTTCTGAATTTAATCCTAGTAGTAACCATAACATCACTTTTTGGAATGATAAGACTCGATAAGTGCACCAGTCATGTCTCCATGACATTGACCATCTCATCAACTTCTCTAAATAAATTAGGAATAATTTTGTTGAATTCATAGATATAATTTTAAATGTCAATCAATTTATTTATTACCTCAACATTAAAAACATCTTCTTCAAACAATTTTTCCTTAAATAATTTCTAAAATTATTCTTTTGACTCAACATCCATATATAGCTTTGAGTCTTGTATTTTCAAATTGTCATAGTGAATTTACCAAATTTTGGAACAAATATATGATTTCATGTCATCACTTTTATTTATTTTCACTACATATATATTTAATAGAATATTTGAAAGCATTGATCTTCCAATCTATGCTTTGTGATCAAAGATGAGAAACATTATATTCATATTGAATGAAAACACCATTTGATAAGAGTAACTTCTCATTAATGTAGATTTTCTCATTTACATCTTTGACCAAAGGTATCTACATTGTCAATTCCTTCTTTGCAGTTTTGATTTCTTCAATGAATTGGGCTTGCTCAACCCCAATTTATTAAGGGATTTTTTTTAAAATCTCATCAAAGATATTTATTCTACTCATCAACATTTCTTCCACCCAATATTCCATCACTTTTCCATGACTATTGAGTTTTATAATATTACCGATCCAACTTATTTGTCAATACCTCAATAAGAATATAATCTAGGAGAGAGTAAAAACTAGTATCATTTATGTTTAATAAAGACTTGATATATGCAACAAATCTATAGACTTATTATTCAAGTTTATCTTGAGTCAAATTCCCTTATATTTTCTTTATAAATCTATCCACATGCTCTTTAAAGTTGTGAATATATATTCATGACTAGGCTCTCCCATGGGGATTATATTCAGGTTGTAATTTATCAAGGTCGTGTCTTCGTCATTCTTTTCAGCAAGTGGCTACATTATCTCTACAAATTCTTCACCAAAATAATTTGAGACGAATATTGAGGTAAAATTTTCCATATTCAAATGTGGGTTCTACAATATATTTGTTATAGCATTTAATTGAGGATAAATAACATTTATAACAATTTTATTCTTGTGCAAGAGTCAATAGTTCAATATAAAATATGTATCACTAGAAGAATTGGAAACTTGGGTTTCAAAACTAGGAGTTTCTACAAGTGGACTAGGTTACTTTAGAGGTGGAGAAAATGGTGAAGGAGACACATGTGATGAAAGTGAATGAAATGCAATATGTAGAGGAATATGGGGCAATTGAGTAAGTCCTTTATCTAATGCAATAAATTGGAGGGTTTTATTATCAATCAAAACATAATAATCATGAGCCTAATAAGAATCAGCTTCATTTGACTAATAATGAAAGACATGAGGCATCTTGAATGGAAGTTTGACTCTCAATGAGGAGTCACTTTCATAGGCATTCTTAGGAATGTTCCTTTGATTAGGATCTTCTTTATCACCTCCGCTTTCTATTTTTACAAATGGTTGTGAAAGATGAGAATGAGTATTGGTGTTGTGTGATTTTAATACTTATATAGCTATCACTTTTTGGGAATCTTGAGGATATAACACTCTTATTGCCACCTACTTTAGTAAAATTGAATTATTTATTCTCAAACCATTTCCTTTATCTATATAAAAAACAATTGAGTATGAATATCTTAGTTTGTCACCTCCTTCTAAAACTGGTTTAATTCATGGAGTGAATAAAACTATAAATTATTTTTGTTAGTGACACATTCTAATATGATATCATATGAATAGTCCGAGCACATTACCATGTAGTCTCTTTAACTCACCTCAAAGTCATCAACAAAGTCAACCCAATAATCTTTAATGACATGTTCATAACAATATCTAATGTCCAATTTGGGATGAGTCTTCATAAAGTTCTTGCTATTAAATGTAAACCTTACGGTAAGAAATTTGATGAGGAAATGAATCATAGTTGTTTCAATGTTCTATGCATCAAGAGTTCTATTGAAAAATATAATGACCTAACTCATTAAGAAAGTAGATCCCACCAATTTGCTTCTCTTTACATTTCTTAATAATTTCCCCGAGCTATCTAAAAAGATTTATGAAGATAAATTTATCATTTGCATATCTAGGAAGTCATAATGGAATTCCCTCGAAATCACCTACTTTGATATTGGTGTGTTTTGAAAATTGAATGAAACAATTGTTGTATTGACTGATAAAATTGGCATTTTCATTAGAGATTATGGCTATTGTATTTTTCTCCAAATTTCACATCATGAGCACGAGGAGCACATCATTGATTTGTTTGAAATGGTTCTTGTCCTTTTTGAAGGTGATTAGAGGTAATACTCATATATCGTTGTACTTGGGATAAATTGTGCCTCTAGACTGAGAATAGGCAATGATTATAGCACTGCAATTACATGGACCAAGTGAGATGTCATGTAAAAGCTCTTTGTTGTTTCAAATGTCATTATCTTCATATGTAATGTGTCACTGATGACCTAAGTCCAATCTATGAATTTATTTCCCTCGCAGATGATGCTCCTTAACATACACATCCATTCATAAGATTGTCTAGTATTCATATTCTCCATTACTCTATTGAGCAGAGTAATCATGTCAAATAACTCCTAACGAAAGTTTGATTTGTATAAAAAAATTATAAATTTTAAAGGGACTTTTATCTTTTTTTCTTCAACCAAATTTGATTGACCATGTTAATTAATTTACTTTTATTCTAAAATGAATCTTGTTAAGCCATATATTCTTACTCATTAAGACAACTTATTCTTGAAGGGGAATTTTAAAGGTGATATTTAGAGAATGACCACGAGGTTTGGATGTTAGTATATCTTTAGTTTTCGATATTTCTATGCTTTTCAGGTTGCACTAATTTTCAGATGCAAGGACTAGGTCAGTGCTCTTAATTGAAGTTGGAAAACCAACGTGTTGTGGAAGATTACTATCATAAATGTGTTGCCCAATAGTCGAACACTTTTCTTCCTTCATTCTATCTAAGAAGTCTTGTTAGTCAATATGGTTAATCCTTGAGTGTCCCACCTCTAAGATGTTAGTGTCCAAAGTAGAGATGGGCTTATAGCCCATATACCTATTTTTCATTTTTGGAAGGTTTTGGCGTAGAAAGCAACATCTAATGTCATTCAGGTTCTGGTAGGCATAATACTGAGCAAATAAATGGTTGTGTGAATGCAAATGCAAAGTAGAGGCCTCGGTGATCATAAAATTGTGAAATTTATCCCTTACCTCAAGGGATTGTGTGGTCCGACTGAAAGTTTCAGGTGACCGTAGTGCCTCAAAACCCTAATTGATAAATTTTCTCTTTGCAACCAGAATAATTCTCTCTTTGCAAAAGGCGCTGCATATTCCATGGAGCAGATTTTGAACAGATTTGAGGAGTTGAGGAATTCTGCAAAAATAAGAGTATTGCTCTTTGAGCCCCTGTCCACCTCTGCATCGCTCAAATTTCCATCTAGATTAGCATTGATTGATTTTCCACCGTAGTTCTCTGCTCACGAATTTACGACTGTCTTCTCTTTCGGGTCCGAAGTCTTCTTTCCACGAAAATCATTGTCACAACCTTGCTTCCTCTCGCCACAGCTCCAATCACCGTCTACCTCGATTCGCACCCGATTCCCAAAGTGGTCTTTCATATACATACATATGATTATTAAGTGGTCTTTCTTTAATATACATACCTATGATTATTAAGATTGAGTAGTGCAGTTTTCTGGGTAAAAAACTGTGTGAAGTGTTTTTTTTCTATGAGCAAAAATACTTTTTACAGTTTTTATGTTGAAAACTGCATTATTTATTTTTATGGACTTTAGAAACATCAAAAATTTTAATTGATTATTAAGATATTATATAAGTTTTTAAAAATTGAGTTTGTATTTAGTTTTTTCCTTGTTTTTTCAAATAACATAAAGTTTAAAAACAAAATATTGATTTGAAGAATTTGAACACTATTAGAATATGTTATATATGGTTTAGTAATTCTGTTGTGTGGAAAAAAGAAAAAGTTTTTAGTATGTTGAACAATTTTTTATAATTTTTTTTCATTTTTTTGTATTGTATATTTGAAGGTATTATATGAAATTATTGAATTGCATAGAATCTTGTATCCATATTTATATTTAGGAAATAAATATATAATAGATTTACAATGTTGAGTAAGTATATATTTAAATTAGTGAGTTAATTTAGTTTAGTAGTGATGGAAAATGAGTATTCAAGCCGTCAAAATCACTTAGGACATGATCTTTACCTTAACCATTTGACTGTCTGTATAGATATTTAGAAAGATTTGTACCTTGGTGGATGGATATAAGCAACTATCATCTTCACTAATAAGACAACAACCCTTTCAAATCTTGTTCATATTTTTATTTCCATTCTCTTTTGAACAATTAACAGCACATTTATTCTACTCTATCTGCATTTCCATTACACCACCTTCATATAATCAATATCTTTATGTCATTTACTTTTATATTTAATTGTTTTGCTTAATTATGACTTACTTTCATTAAAATGTATGATCAAGAATTCATTTAGATGTCGTTCCATGTTATAATTATATGTAACTTGTCAAGTGATACGGTGCATTTCTTGATAAAAACTAGGTTTTTTCTCTTTTAAATTATCTATTAGATACATTCCAACACATTATTTGTACTTACGGAGGTACTATTGTTTTTGCCTCTATCTTTTACTTCAGTCAACCCTGCCATGTCACCCAATTAAAATGGTTATTGTCAATTGCATATTTATGATTTAAAAGTGTTTCATGAATGGATTTTGAGTTTTTAATTAATTTCTACAGTTTGTGGTAACTGGTGTTTAAATGCATTAGCTGCATCCAATGGGAAACAATTACCTAAATTGCAGTGAGGTCTTTTACTGCATGGAATAGACTCTGAGATAAGGCCAGTTATGCCCTAGGCAGCAGCGTGGAAACCAAACCATCATCCTGAAAGCTCAACTGGCAAGTCCTGTCAATAGCCTGTGCAGCCCAGGAATGAATTTGGAGAAGATATTTTGTGAAATAATATCTATAGGAGGAATGGGGAAAAACTTCAGGGCTGAACTTCATCTGTAGATCCACTATGTCACATTACTAAAACCTATGTTCGTACACTGCTAAAGATTAGAATGGACAATCAAGTTGAAGCAGAACTGCAGCAGAGATAAGGGTATCACAGATTTTTAAAGAAATGGACCTCTCGAATGTGACATCAAGCAGGTAAAGAGCTTAAATCTTGAGCAGCATTTCTACAATTTTTTAGATGAGAAATGCACTTTTTGTTACTGATATGGTCCAAATTTTTGTGTGGGACATATCAAACTATACTTATTTGTTTAAAGGATTGATTGTTCATATGCGTCTTTAGTTTTCATTATTTATCTTGATCCGGCAATCGGGTGTTTTATTGTAGCTCAAAAATTTGATCTGTGTTCTGTGGTGTGTCTAAATAGGTCATAACTACTCTAAAAAGGGGAGCATATTTGCTCAAGTACGAGTGGAGAGGGAAGCCTAAATTTTGCCCCTTTAGGCTTTCCAACGTAAGGTTTTGGTCCATGTATCGTATGTAAGCTAAATAAATTTAGGATTGGTTGGTTATAATTTGTGTTTTATCATTAAATGATATGTATGGAGTCTCACTTCACTCAGAACATATGGTTATTGGGTGTGTTTCTAATTATCAACTTTGCATGGAACACTTTTACTTTTGTATCATGCTTTACTTATGGTGTTAACTCTTGACGCTATGGATTGTACCTTTAGAAGGGAGGCTCAACGCTCTTCATCCATGTGGCACAATGGAGACATTCCTCTCACTGTGGGTAGCAAATTTGAGGGATGAATCTCTAGATTAGGGGCTAGCTTCTCTTGATGCACCTTGAGGCCATGAATTTCCTACTGCTAACAATGGGGGGTGGGGCGGAGAGGGCAAAAAGAGAGATAAATATTGAAAAATAGAACCTAACTAATGCGGTGATGCACCAAACTGCTTGGTCTATTCAGCCTTAAACTACACTTTACACCAGAGAGAAGCAAACATACACTTCATTCGAATGAGAACCTTTTTGGCATCAATGTTTCAACTGGGGATCCTATGGAGATACAGGGAGGAAGAAACTACCAGAGGTGTTCTAAGACACATTATTGGACAATTTGTTCACATGCATCTATACTCTGAGCTGGACACTTCTTGTTGACCTACAGAGAAAAACTCACAATACACTAGATATGCTGGTATGAACTTATGAAAGCATTAAAGGAAATGACTGAACATAAGATAAGACCATAGACATATGCAAAAGTGCAAGCTCAAATGAAGGTAAAATGCTTTTTTTGATTCAAGGTAAATTTCTTTAGGGCTTTGCCATACAATTGTTGAGAGATCCTTCTCAAATGACAAGTTACAAATATATATAGAAATCTTAGAAACAAACAATTGACTAGTCAAGGGATGGAAACCCATGTTGTATTAAACACTTCTATAGCAACCACAAGCCCATGCTACTGCCATCTCTTTGTAATTATGTATGGGAGAGCCATGTTGTAGGTGTCCAAGTCATTATCCATGTTGTCTTAGGCCTACAAAAGAATGGGATACTTCTTCCAGTAACTGACAAGGCCATCCCCAAGTTGTGTTGATTGGGCCATGCTCTCTTCAATGATGAGCGCAACTAGCTATTCATTAATGGAAAAATAAAAAAACATAGGCCGCTCTCTTAAATAGTTTGAAAACCAATCCTTTTATTGGTTTTCAGTGGAGACTATTTCACCTAAGTGCATTTACTCTTCCTGTTGATGACACCTATGCCACCTGCCTTGGTCTGGGTCATCTTTGGGTCTATGCTTTGACTTGTTACATCACCTGGAACATTTTGAGCTTTTATTTTATGTGCACGTGGTCACGTTCTAGGTTACCCACCTTGTTTTCCCTTACTTTGCTATTTCCCTCTTATCCTAACAATTCGGGCTCTCAGTGCTTATTATTATCTTCTAATCTCCTTTCTTTGCTTGTTTGCTCATTCTTTCTTCAGGGTCTTAGGCTTTGAATTCCTTTGACAAAAATGTTCAAAGGAATTCCTTCAGACATTTTGTCTGAAAGAATTCTCCTTTGGGCTTGTCACTTTTGACTTTCCTTTGGCAGACCTTTGGGCTTCCTTTTCTGAGTTCCTTCAGACAAAATGTTCGAAGGAATTCTCCTTTGATTTTTTCCAACGGCTAGCTTACTTTCCTAAAATTGACATTCGCAGGGCCATGATCAGACATTTGAATCCCAACGGCTAGCTTATTGCCCTAAAATTGACATTCATGGGCCTATCATCGAACATTTGAATCACAATGGCTAGGTTATCACCCTAAAATTGATGTTCATAGGCCTGTCACCCACTAGGACAATTCCTTCGACATTTTTACAAACAAGCTTTTTCGAAGGGAAAGTGACCCTTCGAAAAGATTGAAATGGTCCTCTTTGGCATTCGAAAATGACCTTTGCCTTTAGAAAAATACCTCTAAAAAAGTTGCAATGGTCCTCTTTGAAAGGAAAGTGATCCTTCAAAAAATGGAAATAGTCCACTTTCATAACCAAGTGTGCCCCACAAAGACACCTACCCTTTGGAATTTTGATCTTTCAAATTTTTTTGGATTTTTTGTGACTGTCAAATTTCTTCAGACAAAATATTTTGTCCAAAGGAATTCTTCTTTGATTTCTCTTCCTTGATTTTCCTCCAGACAAAAAGTCTGAAGGAATTCCTTTAGACAAAAAGTCCAAAAAAATTTTCTTTTGGGTTTGTCACTTTTTTTTTGAAGGGCAAGTTACTCTCAGGAAAAATGTCTTGCCCCTTTACTTTAACTGACAGACCTCCACAAGGGCATTTTGAGCCCAAAGTTACCCTTTAGACTTTTGAAAAAGATCTGCTTTGTTCATCACTTACCCCTTGTAAGGGCTCTTTGGCATCCAAAGTCGCCTTTCGAAAGAATTATAAAGGTCTCGTTTGCCACCTAAGTGCCTTCCACAAGGGTACATACCCTTCATGAATCTTGGAAATGACCCTTCAGCTTTTCCACTTGGTCCATTTTGCCAATGAAAATCCCTCCAAATTAATTCACTTGCCTTTCGAAGTAGCCAAGACCAAATCAAGGTTTGCAAGCGACCTTACTTATGAATTTTTTACAAGTAAAGTCACCCGTATAACCCAAAATGCACTTAGCAAGTAAAAGAGGAAAACACTTGGTTTTTTCATGAGAAATGGTTTGATAGAGAAATTTTTTGCACAAAGCAGTTTTGGGGTGAACTAGCTAGAATATAGGTTTAATGACTCTTGCAATAAGAAAGGAGGGGGTGCCCAATTTTGGTCTACAGGACCAAAAATTGGTCAACACATTTGGTGACTCACAAGGGAAGCATGCCTGCTATGTGTTAGAAGGCTGGTGGCCTAAACGTCCATTGGATAATGGAGTCAGGATGTAGCTTAAAATTTTGGCAACAGCCTTGTAAAGTCCTAAGAACCAACAAATATTTTACCCCAAACAACAAGGAGAAAATACACACAAAGGCTAAAACACTACACATATGCATAACAACACTTAGAGAAAATAATAGACAACCTAACAAAAAGAAAAATACTATGTACAGCTAACCAAATATGCTCTTATCCATCCTAGATCAAAGGGAAGACTTCTTAAGTCACTTTCAAGATGAGATGAAACAAAGTACCAAGCTTGCTTCTCTTTGAATTGAATGCTTTGTAGATCAGCTCTCTTCCTTGACAGTTCACTTGGTCTAGTCTCGAAGAGGTCATCTTTGAATAGGTCTCCAATGAAGACATATTCCTCTTGCACATGTTCAGACATTTCATAATTCTACCCACTCTATGTCTCATGGTCAACTTGTATCTCTTTAGTAGGCATGCCTCCAAGAAGATTGGTTTCGTGTTCCTTAGAAGCTTCAAGCCCACATGATTCTTCTTCGTCCTTCTAGAGCTGATGGGTTCCTTATAGAAAGTGATATACCTCCTTAATGACTTCTAAAATATCATCTTCAGATTCACCAACCTCCTAAAAGGACAAATATGAAAGCTTGCTGCCCATTTGCATACTTATTTGAGTCTTAATGCTGCCTTCTCCACCCTTAGCCAGATCATAGCCTCCTTGAAGAAGAGTGTAACCTACCCCAATGACTTCAAACAAATCATTTAAATAATGATAAATAATCTTTCCATGCTCCTCCATGACGTCTTGCAAAGTGAGAAAAGAGTCAATGATAATCTCTTCCTCATTAGAGATAGAGGCAAAAGCTTGTGACTTGTCTTCTTGTTCACCAAGGGGGGTACCTATGGTGATCTCCTCCTCATCTGCACTCATGAAGTCTCCCTGATTAGTCATGAACTAATCATACTCCTCTTCACTTGCTTCCTTCAAGATGGATTCCTCAACACAAGAGAAACATTCTTCATTTACCAGGCAAGGAGGTGGAACACAAGGATTGTCAAAATTAGGTTGAGAATAGAAAGTAAGGGATCTTTTTGAAAGCTCATGAGAAAATGGGGGAAGACCTTAGGCCAAAATCACTTGATTTTCTTCTCTCCACTTGACCAACACTTCATCAATATCAAAATTAGCTTGAGGATTGGTAGAAGGTGTGTCTTTTGGCATAGGATCCTCTCTAAGATCTGAAACTTCCATCTTGATTTCACTAAGCAAACTCTCACTTGCCTCTAATTCCTCAATTTGGTCAACTATATTTTTTTGAAAAAGTCTTTCTTGGAGCTCATAAAAATCATCATGAAAATGGGGAGTGCATGAAGGCTACCATGGAGTACAAGAATCTTCTTGAGGAAGGGTGGGAGGGACTTGAGAAGGACTAGCCTCATTTTGTACTTCACACTCTTCAACAATGCCTTTCTCCTCCTTGCTGCTCCATGACTCAACTACTTTACTCTAGCTCATGATCTTAGGACTAGAAGTATCCTTTTGGGGTGATGAGGTTGCAATGTGAGAGGGTAGTGAGGGCTTGGATTCCACTCCCCTTGCTTCCAACATATACTATTGCATGTGAAGATTTTCCAACTCAATCTACCTATCAAGATTGGCCTTAAACATAAGATTTTATGTTTCAAAAATCTCTTCAACATGATTGGGGAAAGGACTTTGACAGGATTGACTTGGCTCATGAGTAGGGGCTACGTATCGCTGATATGAAACTTGGGGTAGCAGGTATGCAGGTTGATAGACGTGGTAATGCTGCTTCTCATGAATACTTAGCTTCTCTTTCAAAGATGCAATCAAATCACTCATATCCAGCATCTCATTTGTAAGCCTTTGCCAATTGGCTCGTTCAATAGGATTCCATTCACTCTTGACTAGATCTAATGTGTTTCTCAATTAATAAATAAAATGATCAAAAATTTCTTGGCCACATCCCCTTCTAGTGTCAAGCTCCAATACATACCTTTCATACCCTAATAGTGCCTATTTGAAGGTGGAAATGGGTTGATTGGTAAAAGGATTAGGTTGAGTAGGAGAAGTAACACATTGAGAAGACTGGGCAGAAGACTAATATATCTCATGATATGGCTAAAACTAGTTGTATTGTACCTGGTAAGGATCAACACAAGGCTACTAAGGATCATAGCCGGGATAGCCAAGGACTTGCTCAAACTGAGGAGGAAAAGGTAAATCTCACAATGTTTCACCAACCTGTATAGGGAAAAAATCATAACCATATGCAACCATGAAACTTCATAAAGAAACATACTACCAAAGCTCTTTAAAGGATCAGTCAAGCTGCTCAACCAACTAATGTATCTTTAGAGTCACCATTAGTGTTAATTTAATGCCTCTAAAGGCTGATTTATTAAAGAACACACCAAGAATTCTTCAACCTCTTAGACAAAATGTCCCACTAGGCATGCCAAAAATTGTTGATGCTTTGGATTGCACCCTCGGAATGGAGGCTCAGCTCACTTCATCCATGAGGCATAATGGATACATTCCTCTTGCTGCGGGTGGCAAACTTGAGGGATGAATATCTAGATTAGGGGCTAGCTCCCCTTGATGCACCTTGAGGCCCTGGATTACCTATTTCTAAAAATGGAGGGCAGGGGTTTGAAAAGAGAGAGATACTAAAAAATAGAACCTAACTAATGCGGTGGTGCATCAAACTGGTTGGTATACTCAGCCTTGACCTACACTTTACACTAGAGAGAAGCAAACATACACTTCATTCGAATGAGAACCTTTCCTATATCAGTGTTTCAATAGGGGATCCAATGGAGATACAGGGAGGAAGAAACTACCCGAGGTGTTCTAAGACAAACTATTGAACAATCTATTCACATGAGCCTATACTCTAAGCTAGACACTTCTTGTTGACCTACAGAGAACTCATAATACACTAGATATGTTGGTATGAACTTATGAAAGCATTAAAGAAAATGACTAAACATAAGATAAGACCATAGACATGCAAAAGTGCAAGCTCAAATGGAGGTAAAATGCTTCTTTTGATTCAAGATAAATTTCTTTAGGGCTTTGCCATACAATTTTTGAGAGATCCTTCTCAAATGAGAAGTTGCATATATATATAGAAAGCTTAGAAATAGAGAATTGACTAGTCAAGGGATGGAAACCCATGCTGTAATAAACACTTTTGTAGTGACCACAAGCCCATGTTGCTACCGTCTCCTTGAAATTACATATGGGAGAGCCATGTTGTAGGTGTCTAAGTTGCTACCCATGTTGTCTTGGACCTGCAAAAGCATGGGATACTTCTTCTAATAACTGACAAGGCCATCCCCAAGTTGTGTTGATTGGGCCATGCTTTTTTCAATGCTGAGCATAACTGGTTGTTCATTAATGACAAAATAATAAAACATGGGCCGCTCTCTTTTATAGTTTGAAAACCAATCCTTTTATTGGTTTTCAATGGAGACTATTTCAACTAAGTGCATTTAATCTTCCTATAGATGACACATATGCCACCTTCCTTGGTGTAGTTCATATTTAGGTTTGCGCTTTGACTTGTTATGACACCTAGAGCATTTTGATCTTTTATTTTATGTGCATGTGGCTGCATTCTGGGTTGCCTACCTTGTTTTCCATTACTTTGATATTTCCCTCTTGTCTTGGCAATTTGGGCTCTTGACATTTATTATTATCTTCCATTCTTGTTTCTTTGCTTGTTCGCTCATTTGTTCTTTGGGCTCTCAGGATTTGAATTCCTTCAGAAAAATGTTTGAAGGAATTCCTTTAGACATTTTCTCTGAAGTAATTATCCTTTGGTCTTGTCACTTTTGACTTTCCTTTGGTGGGCCTTTAGGCTTCCTTTTCTGAGTTCCTTTAGATAAAATGTCTGAATAAATTTTCCTTTGATTTTTTCCAATGGCTATCTTACTTTCATGAAATTGACATTCATGGGCCCGTCATCGAACATTTGAATCCCAACGGCTAGCTTATCACCCTGAAATTGACATTCATGGGCCTATCATTAGACATTTGAATCACAACGACTATCTTATCACCTTGAAATTGACGTTCATAGGCCTATCACCCATTAGGACAGTTCCTTCGTCATTTTTGCAACTATTTGAAAGGAAAGTGACCATTCATAAAAATGGAAATGGTCCACTTTCATAACCAAGTTCCCCCCGCAAAGACACCTACCCTTTGAACTTTTGATCTTTTGAATTTTTTTGGACTTTTTGTGACTCTCGAATTTTTTCAGACAAAATGTATGAAGGAATTCCTTCAAAAATTTTGTCTGAAGGTATTATCCTTTGATTTTTCTTCCTTGGTTTTCCTTCAAAAAATAAATTCTGAAAGAATTCTCTTTTGGGTTTGTCATCTTTTTTGCAAAGGGCAAGTTCCTTTCGGGAAAAATGTCTTTCCCCTTTGCTCCAACCAGCTACCCTCTGCAAGGGCATTTTGAGCCCAAAGTTACCCTTTAGACTTTTGAAAAATATCCACTTTGTTCATTGCTTTCCCCAACACAAGGGCTCCTTGGCCTCCAAAGTTGTCTTTTAGAAGAATTGTAAAGGTCTCATTTTCTGCCTAAGTACCCTCTGCAAGGGTACATACCCTTCGGGAATCTTACAAACGACCCTTTGGCTTTTCTTTTTGGTCCATTTTGCTGATGAAAAGCCCTCTAAAGTAAATCACTTGCCTTTCAAAGCATCCAAGACCAAATTGAGGTTTGCAAGCAACCTTAGTATGAATTGTTTACAAGTAAAATCACCCGTCAAACCCGAAATAGACTTGACAAGCAAAAGAGGAAAACACTTGGTTTTTAAATGGGAAATAGAGAATTTTTTTACACAAGGTAGCTGAGGGATGAACTAGCCACATCATGGATTGAATGACTCTTGTAATAAGAAAGTAGGGGGTGCCCAATTTTGGCATGCAGGAACAAAAATTGGTCAAAATTAATTTATTATGGTTTGAAGTTTTGTTGCTACATAATGTTGCAATTGTCTATTTATAGTGTTTGATAATAAATTGGTTGTATGGATGCCTACTTATTGTTCAATGACATCAGATGGTACTTGGATGTTTTGGGAATTATCATCTTGTATAGTTAGTATTTAGTGCAACACGTTGATCATGTTGCAACATTTTTATAGGTTAAAGTTATTAGCATAACATTTATTTATTACATTGTTTAGCATAACTATTAGTTAGTCATTAGACATTTTTCGTTTGATAGTTTCATATCATTTGGAAGATTATAGTTGTGATATTCAATTTTTGTAGTGAATTCACACACTATATCAATGATAAAATCATCAAACATTCAATGCTTTCATCTGGTATTAGAGATCAAAGTCTTATCGATGCATGACATAAGTGTTGGTGTAGGATATTAATTAATTATTTCATTTACTTATTACATGAATAATTCCTACACTTGTAGCTTTAGCTTACTTAGGTGTGATAAGAGGTTAAGAGGGTGAGAAGGTGAGTTCCACAGTGAGTTCTCTTATCAGTGAACTCCCCCTACTCTTTCTTTATATTCCTCTTCACCATGCTATTATAATCAATCCATTTTCATTAATTGCATCTTTATTGTGTAAATTAATCCTCATTATTTTTTCTCTTATGGAAGGCAGATCTTAGGTTTTTCAGGTGATCTTAGTGCTTGAGTCAATCAGTGACTCTCAATGAGATTATACTGAATTTCTACATGGCATCAGAGCTCTAGAACTACAAGCCCCTTCTCAGATCTAAGAAAGTTTTGGGAAATATATTTTAAAAGATGCATTTTTTTTTAATCAAAATGGACCTCACCATTGCACTCAAAATGCCCAAAACCTCCTATTTTCATATAAGGCACTCTATATTTTGGTGATAGAAAAATTTTGGGTATTTTTTTGGGGGGTTTCAAGAAATTTAGCATTGTTGAATTCATAAATATATGAAATCCATATGTCTATATGACACCTCAATTTTAATGCCATTACTATTTGAGCTAATTTTGATTTTGGAGCTACTTCAGTCTATATGTTATCTTGATTTCTGTGCCACCTCAATTTGTGTGCCATCTTGATTTCTATGTTGCCTCAATTTTTGTGCCATCTTGATTTCTATGCATAGGTACAGCCAAGTTTTTAAATTAATTTCTTAATATAAAAATTATTTTTTTAATAATTTTTTGAGGGCTAGCCCCTAGGGTTTACACTCAAGTCGCATTGGTCATCATCACCTAGATTCTAAACGCCAACCCCCAAGCTATTAGATCTTGGTCATATGAGTGACCAGAGCCCTAACTGCTAGCCCCCAGAGACTCAATCCCTAGTCATGTGGGTGTCTAGGATCTTGAACAATGCTTTTGTTTTTGCCTCCTTGCCTTAAAGGAGTAGTTTTAGTAAATCATACATATCTTGAGCAAATGGAGTCAGATTTTTTAAAACAAACAGATGTCAGTATGATGGTTCTAAGAAAAATTTAGTGGTGCAGGTATTTTTTCCAGATTTTACATCTAGTACAATTTATTGTTGTTTGAAGTCCAAATCACATTTTCGGCCTCCAAGATGGTATCTTTTTGCCATGATCTATGATTTCATTATTCTTACAATGTTAGAAAGGTATTGAGGAGCTTTACATAGCCATCTATGCATATTTTCTAGATTTAACCCGAGGTATTATTTATTCAGTTTGTCAGTTTTATGGCTTATGTTTGATATTCTAGACATTTTGGCACTTGGAGAAGTTCTATTTATTTTGTTGGGATTCATTTATCAGCATCAATACATATTCAAATTGTTGATGTCGATCTAATTTATTTGAAGATATATCATGGGTTTTGTCATTCACCCTTCTGTGGTAACATTAGGTAAGGATAATTATGAGTCTTGGTGAAAGGTCATCTTAACACATCTCAGGTGGCTTAATCTTTTGCCTTGTCTTTATGGACTCATACCTAAACCAAACACACCTAGTATGAAATCTGCATGGGGAAATTATATTGATTATATTTTAGGATTGATTGGTTCTAGAGTTGATTTTGACACTATGTGGTCTATCTCACATATTGAGTGCCCACACACTCTTTGGGCTAGCATTTGGGAGATATATGGAGACCCACATATCTCTCCATTCCTAGATGATCTTAATATGGATTTCCACATACCCCTTGATGATGAAAATTGCATAACTTTTGATGATGATATAGTTCAGAATCTTGCATATTTAATAGGTATTGCTAGTTTAGATGACACAAAGACTTCTCTTTCTTCTCCTTCTCCTCTAATCGAAATCACATCTTTATTACCTGTTTCTACATAATATTCTTTATATCAAGCCATTAGTAGTCTTCTAGAGATAGCTCATTGGGACACACATCTACTAGATATATCACTATTGTTTATACAGTCCCATCTTACAGATTTGGAAGACCAAATTAAGGATATTTATCTTCTATTTGATGACAGTTTTGATGGAGTTGCATCACCATCATCTTCTTTAGAGATTGTTCTTCATCCTCCTATTCAATCATAGTTTTCCAATGGATTGGAGAAATTTGAGTAGCTTTCAAGAGCATCATTGTTATCTTTGGATCATGTGCAAAGTTCAGAGATATTTATCCTTCTTCCTATATATTCCTATCCGAAATGGGAAGACATCACGCACACATCTATAATTCTATTTCTTCCCAAGGGGAGGGAGGAATGTTGTTCGACATTCATGGGTCTTCATCTTTATTCAATGTCAAGAATCTTCTAGCACTATAGGAGTCATCTTAAGGAGTGGTTGCATGGTCTCTCTTCTCATCTCTATTTTGGGAGGGAACGTTTTCCCACATGGGGTTTAATCCTTCTCACTTTTTTTTTTTTTTTTTTTTTGGGGGGGGGGGTGGTCACCAGGCCTTCTCTTTACATCCTCTCTTATGGGGGGTGCCATTCATCATAGTATTTTTGGGATGGATTCAATTCTTGGGGGGTCTTAGTCTGAGTCCTTCCATCACATTTTCATGTAATTGTATTTTCTCTCTTTTGGAGGGGATTTTTTTTTCCCATTGGGTTTTCTCTTTTTACTTCACTTTTTGAGAGTTGCATTGTATGTAGGTACCTCATCAGGTCTTATTGTCAAGACCTATATTTTTTTCCACCCACCTAAGCTATATTTAGGGGGGTGTTGGTGTAGGATATTAATTAATTATTTCATTTACTTATGAAATGCATAATTCCTACACTTGTAGCTTTAGATTACATAGGTGTGATAAGAGGTTAAGAGGGTAAGAAGGTGAGTTCCACAGTGATTTCTTTTATCAGTTAACTCACCCTACTCTTTTTTTATAATCCTCTTCACCTGCTATTATAATCAATCCATTTTTCATTAATTGCATCTTTATTTTTCAAATTATTCTTCTTTCTTTTTTATCTTATGGAAGGTAGATCTTAGGTTTTGTAGGTGATCCTGGTGCTTGAGTCAATTAGTGACTCTCACATGAGATTCTAGTGAATTTCTACAATAAGAAGACATAGCATAAGCATGTGATGTAGAATTTTTTTTATGCTTGGAAGATGATCAATGTGTCAAAGAATCATTGGCTTACGCTTGTTGAAAATCAAAGTTAAATCATAAACCATCTAATGTGTGCTACCAATATCAACAAAAATAAGTGCAGGCTAAGAAAGATCTATTAAAAGAAATTCATCAAAGTGAAGGGAGTGAAATAATGGATCTATTGGAAGTGTTAATGACACTTTGGTTGTGGAATGACCTGATGACAAAAGGTAAGGGCATTGGTGTTGATAATATACAGACATACAGACCTATTGGCAAAAGGTAGCTATTTGTTTTCAATCCTAAGAAGTTTGTAGGACAAAAGGCCCATGGATATTATTCCAAAGAAGGTGGCTCTTACTAAAAGAAAGAAAAGAAGGTGCATCTGTATGTGACACTTTTGAAATATTTCGATGAATTCCAAAGGTTTTTATTATTCTCTAAAAGATGTCCTCTAAAAATTAGAAATCTTCAATTGGACAAATTAGTTCACCAAGGCCAACTCAAATATTTTATGTTCGATGTGAAGAGCCAGGCATAGAAAATTTGCATAAATATCGATAAAGGTTATGATGTAGATGATGAACATGAAGAGAAACATCCATACAAGCATCTATGTCTAACTGCACAAACATACCAAGCCCACTTGCATGCCAATTTTCATCATTAAAATAGGTACACTTCTTTGCACAATTTTTTTTTTGAAGCAATAAAATACTATTTTGATTATGAAATCTTGTATAAATAAATTTAAAAAATATCTACCCTCAAATTACTCTTATCCGATGCCCAACTTCTCAAAGGGCTCAATTTTGTCACTTGAAAGATAAAGATGTGAATGATTCTTCAATTCAAAGAATTATGGAGCATCATCTCTAGTATAGTGACCCATCCTACTAGAGATAATGAGCAAACACAATATGATAAGTCAAATGAAAAATTATTGATGTTGATCACACTCAGTGTCACCTATGAGATTCAACCTCATATTTGGGATGCATCAACATTGAAAGAAGCTTGAGACATTCTGTCCACCATTTACAAGGTGAAGAACCAAATGAAGATTCTCCATCTTGGGTTCAATTTTCATACTCTCAATATGAAAGATGTTGAGAAAGTTAAGGAGTTCTTATGTTGGGTGGCAAAACTACTAGAAAAATTAATTGTGCTTAGAGAAATGATCAACAAGTTGTTAGTTCTAATCACATTGAGAGCTATCCACTCTCAATTTTACACATTCATCATGACACTAAACACCATAAAACAAATAGTGTCTTTTGAAGAACTAGTGAATTTGCTTCATCAAGAATAAGAGATTCAGTCCATGCAAGATGTGTTAGCATAATTGTGTATTTACCTTGGGTTATTGACTAAGGTAATTTGTCTTTGGTTAGTTTCATTAACCACTTGGGTTAAGAGGTTTATTCGTGTAATGAGATTAGCTATTTCATGCTAGCCAATTTTGGTTGTTTTACCCACCTTTTTCACATGTTTCTCAGGTGGCTTATTTCTTTGCCTATTTAATAGGACTTCTTGTATTATTCAGATATGGAATATATGCTTTGAATACAATCTATTTTTTCTCACTCTCTATGTCTTATCTAATATGTTAATTAGTGTTTGTGTTTTAGGGAGCTGTTGATGGTTAAAATTGCACTTTGTTCTAACACCAACAATGGGAAGTTTCAAGAATGTGGGACTTACAACTTGAAACGACCTCCATATTTTAAAGAAGCTAGTCTCTTCTTTATTTTGAGTGTTGGGAGGAAAGGGATAGTAATTTATCTAGATCTTTCCCTTTAAAAAAAGATGCTAATAATCTTATGGCCACATTTTGCTGTGTGAACACATGTATATCATAGGCATCTGATACATCTTGCAGATGTTCTTCAGGTGTTTTGAAGTCTTGCCCACTAAATTTGGGTAGATATTTTAGGGTATTTACTGGGATAGGATCCCAAGTGGCTAGTGGTATTGGGAGAATCAAAGGACTACTAGTGTTCCAACTTGCATAATTCCTTGGGGGTATAGGGGCTCCCATATTTACTCTTTGTATTGGTATAAACTGATTGACTCTTATTCTAGGACTAGTTACCAAAGGTAGCAAAAGAATACCTGGATTTGTAGTAGATTGTGATTTGGTTATTGGTCCACAACTCTGACTCCTTGTAGCTCTCTAGTTCATATGGTCTTGAAAGAAACTTCAAGACTGGTCCCACTTGGTGTGCCAAAAATTGTTGATGGTTAAAATTGGACTTTGTTCTAACACCAACAATGGGAAGTTTCAAGAATGTGGGACTAGCAACTTGAAAAGACCTCCAAATTTTTAAGAAGTTGGTCTCTTCTTTATTTCGAGTGTTGGGAGGAAAGGGATAAGAATTTAAATAGAAACACAATTGCAGAGAAAGAAAATCTACCTATGGCGATGCACCTGAAACTTATTCGATCCTTAATTCTAAGCAAAGTGAAACTATATGTTTGATTCAATTACATTAAAGAGGGAGAAAGGCATGATCAGTGTAAAAGATAAAAACAATAGAAATAGAGGCTCACAGCTTAGACTTCTTTTGCAATGACACAAAAAACATCAACAAAGGCACATAATTCTATCTTCTTATTAATTCTCCAGTCATGTAAAAGGCACAAAAACATGCATAGTTACATAAACTTTCCAACTCAAGAAAATAGAATAAAGGCAAATGGTATTCCTAATCACAGCTCTTAAAATTTAAGACTCTTGACAATAGTCTCTCATAGAAAATTCTCTCCAATTATCTGATGATGATTTTTGGTGATCTCTGCACCCCTCTTTATAGTATCAAATTTACTCCGAATTGTCTGCGTGTTCCCAATTTAACTACCCAACTAAAATCTAACTAAACTGGAAGTGTCTAACAGAAGATATTTCTTAGATTCTGAAATGCTTTATCTTCTGGCAGTTCATTGGCTGAAACAAATCACAGGACACTCCCTTCTATTAAATATATGAGGACACTTGGCTAACCTTCTTATTACTTAGGAGACACCAGAGAACGACACTTGGCATGTTCTATAGCCTTACCGAAGACACACGGTGCTCTCCACTTTACCTATACTCTTACTATATCTTTGCTTAGAAGTGTTTGGTCCTTGACATCTGTCACCATCCGCTTCTCCAAAACTTAAACAACTTTATAAAAAATGGAACCCAAAGCAGTTCTTGCCTGAGCAACTTCAAAATGGGAACAGGGACATGTGGCACCTTTCACTTATTCTTGACAAAGGACATGTGGTGATCTCTACTGCCTTTAGCTACCTTTTGTTACACTTGTGGAAAGTGACATGTGTCCGTCTCCGTGTTGCCCTATCTATATTATAGAAACAATCAGGTTTCATTTTATACTTACACAGATGGTGACACTTGGTGGCTTCCACTTGCTTTAGAACAAAAAACTCATGACCCACCATAGTCTTTACTTGTCAATTAAACAAAATGAAGATATTTGGAGGTTGACACATGGTGGCTTCCACTTTCTTTAGTTGGGGATATGTGGTATCTTCCATTGCTTTTAGAAAAGCACATTGAAATCCTTTGCTTTCACCACCTACCGCCTTCCACTTGATCCTAATACTTAGTTTGTTGAAACATTTTGCTCAAAAGAGATTTGAAACTCGGATGCCGATATGAAACGTGGATGCTGATGCTTTTCACATTTTGTTGAGTTACTATGAGATACGTGGCACGTCCTGACCAACTTATAAAAATTATGAAAGGTGCCTCAGCTGATGACACTTGGCAGCTTCTGCTTGACTCTGACATTTAGAGAAAATTGAGTCAAAAAGGAAATTCAAGCTTGTGCTCTGAGTGTAAACTTTGTTATCTCGAACCAAAATATGCAAGGATAAAATTGTGCAATGTGCAACTAAAAATCATAATGAACATAGAGTATTTTTTACTCTACAATTATTGGCGACCCCAAAGACTCTTGAGCCTACTCAAAAATAAATCACAACTTTAGCAATGTTGTTTGATAGGCAAACCATTCATCATCAGATAACCCCTGCTTATTCTGCAATTCCTTGAAGGCTAAATCAAGGTTAATAATATCCTTGTGTGAATTTTTTTGACAAATCTAAACTGTAGCCTTCAATTTGAATTTGAGCTAGAAAATAGGAATCAAAATAGCTTCTAGTTTAGGAACTAATGAATCATCCCTTAAATCTTGGAAAACTATTTGATCATTCTGCTTAGCCAACAACAAAGGTTCAATTTCATCAACCATGAGCACAGTATTGTCATCGGGAAGTGGAAAAGTAAGACCTAATTGCACTGGGTCTTCAATGTGCTATTTCATTTCACTGATTCCTCCTTTCATTACATCAAGAATCTTTTTGCAATTGATGGCTGTAGAATTGCAATTAAGAACCTCATTCACTCACTTACCAGTGACCATTCTATTCTCAATTCTTAATGCTGACAATGTTCCATCCATTACATCATAAAGCTTTTGCAGCAACGTTTCAGAGTCCAATACTCTCCCAGAAACTGTAGCTAGAGTGTTTACAACTAAATTCTCCACCTTTTTGCACAATTTCTATGCATTTAGTAGGAAGGTGAGAGAAGGCCTGAGCTAAATAATCTCTGAAGAGATTCTCTTTCACATTGATTCATACAGCTCCTTCACCAGATTTAACACTCTGACATTCTTTGGCCTATTGGCCAGCTCAAGTGTCAATTGTTCTACTCTTTGTTGCTCTACTTGAAATTAGGCTTGTATAGCCATGGTATTATTATGTTTAACTAGTAGAATTTGTTGCAATTGAGTAACCTGTAACAAGCTTTCCTCACATTTTTCTTGTACTGCTATTTTTTTCTCACCTTAGGGTCATAACTGCATCTTTTACCTACATTATCCCTGCTTTTAAGGAATCATTTTGGGCTTGGATCACCTAGTGAGTCTGAAGGGAAACAATATCTTGTAACTATTTATTTAGACTCTCTATTTCATTGTCTTTTCTATCAATTTCTGTGATCAAACTGCTACAGTTTGCCTTCTCCTTGGTTAGTTCAGCATCCATCTTCTGTAGCTTCCTTAATGTTTTCAATTAGTCTTCAGTAACTGTAGAAGTGGATTCTGTTAGTAGCTCAATTTTGTCTTGTGGCCTGAACAGAGACATGTCTATGGCCACTGCATTCATAGTGTAGTCTTCTAGTTGCATCTGCTCATGTGGCTTGATTAGATCTGGTGACAAATGAGTCATCGTCAATTATTGTTGAATTGGGTCAAATTGTGACCGCATATGTGGTGTAGCCAAGGTTTTATTTTCCTTGATCTTATTTTTATCTCTTCAGGCTTCCCTTGCCTTCCTAGCAGCATCTGCTTAAGTTCGGAAGGTAGAAGGAGAGGCAATGTGCCCACCCGCAAAAGGATATCCTTGTGGAAAACCATATTGAATAGCCAATTGTTGGCTATGGGCAATATAAGGGGGGAGTTTCTTGGGAACAGAGGGATAAAAGTGAAGTAATGTTAAAGCTTGAGTAGGGATAGATGGGGTGAAGTGAGAAATGGGAATGGAAAAGGTGGTAGTGGATGTTATCTGGCTACATGGAATCATCATGCTAACAAGAGAAAAAGAGATTGAAAAGGAGAACGAAGAATAATAATTACTTGAGGAGAAATTATAGTACTATGTAATTGGTGTTGTGAAGGTTTTGCTTCCTCCTCTGAATCAAACTAAAATTGCACCCTCTTTTGCTTCATTGGTGTTTCTTCTTCTTGTTGTGCTCCCCTCTCTTCAATATTTACCACTGCTGATAGTGGTGCTTGTGGGGAATTGGGAACTTCAATAACTATTGTCGATGGGGAAGCTTTGGTGGTGAAGGCACCACACTCTTTTGTCTCTCTACAATGCTAAGAGATTGTGGCCAAACTATTACAGCAATTGCAACTGCAGTTTGCTCTACGGCCTATGACTCTTGGCTTGATCCTGCTCTGGCTTTTGGCTCTACACCCTGTGTCGGCAAATTACTTGTGTCAAGGCTAGATACAAGGGACAAATGGCACTCATCCCAAAGTCTTCCCATCTCTCATCTAATTTTATGTTCCCAAAAGAATGAGTTGTCTGACAAATTTCTTGCTTATATTTCCAATAGGCTTCTATTTTCTCAGCATCCCAATCTTTATTCTTTAGTGCCCTTCTTAAGCCATAAGTCATTCTAACTTTAGGATCATAATCTCTCTGCTTAAAATAGAATGTTTTCCATGGTCTATTTTGTAGAAGGGGCAAATTTGTTAATTCAACATAAAATCCAGGGGTATCTTCCTAGGATTTTGCCTATTTTTCCAAAAGGGGCGGCCCTCATGTACAATTCTGGTTGCATCCCTATTATTCCTTATCCAAAAAGCTATGAAACTATTTAGGTCATATACCCATTTATCTTTGATTAGTAGGAAACCCATGAAGGCTAGCTTTCTAAGCAGCATAATCTCAGCGTCTCTGGCTTCTAATACCATGTTGTTTGTCATCCATGGGAGTTCATGCATTTTTATCTTCCTCTTCCCAAAGCCATATTCATTATCTACTATAGACACCTACCTGGTGACCTCTAAGAATGCTAACCTAAGATTCAAAATCTTAGGTAGCAACACTAGTTCCCCACAAAAGCCATGGACTCTAATAATTGTATGGTGGGATCCAAAATATAAATCACAAGGAATTGGGCAATTGGCCAAAAGGTTTGAAAAACTTAGAAATAGTTTATTCATAACTGGTTTGGGGCTGAGGTGACAAAATGTAGGGGTAATAAACAGTTCCTAAAATTCATATGGATCACTAGTTTTTAACAAAATATGTGTCCATGCAGACACAGGAGTGGTCCTTTGGAGATCAAAACTTAGGTCGTACATATCAAGATGCATATGTTGGGAAAGGATGTCAGAGTTCTGATACAACATGAGGTGAAAAAATAAGAAGAGTACTTGAAAACCCCTTTTATTTTGAATTGGGTAAGTTGTTCCACCATTGAGTATGCAATCTGTTTATAAAAATCAAGCCGATACTCCTAAGTCTTGTCAACGGTCTTCATCCAGAAGAGGATAGCCATTTGTTCTCCATAGACTGCCATATCGTCTTTTATGCCAAAGATGAAAGCCATCATAGACAGTGAATCTTGGCTAACTTGTGCGAATTGGGCTCTTGCTATAGGGAGTGTAGGTATAGTAGTGTCATCATCACCCATTTGCAATTCAGATCTTAAGAACCTCAACTGAGTATTGATGTTTGCCCACATTCTTTGCATTTTAGCAATAGTGGGAAATGTAGCTGTCTTATTGTGATATAGGGCTAACATGTCCTTGATAGCCTGTAGTGTGATTTTCACTATGAATTTACCCTATTGTATAGTGTTTGAGGGTGCATGGAACAAGTCTATGCATAATTTGACCAAGTCAGGGCATGGATGCACACCTGGGACAATGAATTGTGCTAGTTGTGAAGTCCATATCCTCATTGCAAACATCTCATATTGCCCCACTCTGGCCCTATAAAGACACCTTTGATGTACCCCTTCTCTAAGAGTTTTGATACTAGTTATTTGAAGAATTGTGTCCATGACTCCATCTGCATACTCTCTTATCTTTTCTAGGTCACTTGCTTGACCAACTTCAGGAATTCTGGTATGTGGATAGGTCTTCAATGGTTGCACGGGAGCTAAAGCATATGTCTTGCTCACAAGAAACTTATCAAGGGATTCATACATCCTAGCTCCTTGTTGTGAAGACTATGTTCCCTCCATCTCTATATCTATTATGTGATAACTAGTATGAACTTTTGCAAAATAGAAAGCTCTTTCGGCTAAGTAGGTTTACAAGGAACTAAAAATGCAAGTAGCAAGATATTTTTTTACAGATGTAGGAATGTTTGAGAAAATTGTAAGCTTTAACTCTTGCTATGAGGCATTTATTGACCCATCAAGTCTCAAAATGGCATTAAACTTGGATAACCATTAGCAAATCTTACTCAATCTACATGGGACAGTGAGATAGACATGTTATGCAAGTGGCAGCGCAAGGTACCTTGGGGATTTCTAAAGATTTGGGAGACATTCAATGTATTGAGAATTTTGAAAAAAATTGAAAAACTCTGACCTGTTGCATTGCATTCAAAGAACACTTATTTAAAAGAAAGGGGGAAAGCAAAACAGGAAAATAAAAACTAAGAAAGGGACACTATCTAAGGTAAAATGCATAAGTAATGCAACTTAACTAAAATATTTCAAATAGATTCCATTCACAGGAATTTCTTCAAGTTCACCTTCCATTGTTTCTAGCTCAAATGAATTTTGTTGTTTACATGCACAAATATTATAAGGGCCAGTCCATAATGCCTCAAACTTATTGTGTTGACCCAGCTTGGTGGCTCTTGCATCCCATTTCAAAACAATTGAGCCTATTTCAAACTGAGGAATGGAATTCCTTTTATCAAAAGAGTTTTTAACTATTTTATGATGTTTTACCAATGCATCGTGGGATGCATCTCTCTTTTCTTGAACTTCCAAAATTTATGTAAGTCTAACCTGCATGGGGACATTTTCTTCAATTTCAATCTGTTTGATCAGTTGGAGGGCAGGAATCTCCAAGCTTAGGGGAATTACAGCAAATTTCCCTTATACCAATTCATATGGGGACATTTTGATCACCTATTTAGGCATGATTCTATCAGCCCATAGTGCTAAATTAAGCCCTTTATGCCATTCTTTGTGATGATCAGCCCCTATTCTTTTGATGAGTCCAATCAGGTTCTTGTTAGTTGATTCTGCCAAACCATTACCTTGATGGTAATAGTTAGATGAAGTTTTTAGATATATTCAATGTTTTAATGCAAAGTTAGATACTTTAGACCCTAAAAATGCTTTAGCATGATTTGAAATTATGGTGTGAGGAGGCCCAAAATGAGTAGTGATACTCCCTAAAAAATTTAGGATCACATTTTCTATTTCTTCTTTAAGTGGCACTGCCTCGGTCCATCTGGTGAAATAATGTGTGGCAGTTAATATCCATTTGTGACCCATACTGGACACTAGATTTATCATTCCAATGAAGTCAAGACCCCATTGAGCAAAAGGTTCATCCACAATTATAGGACTAAGGGGCATTGTTGCATTCCTTCTCATCGCCACATAATATTGACATGAGTGACATTTTTTAACTAGATGATAACAATCTGCAAGTAAAATAGGCCAAAAATAACCTACCTCACTTATCTTTATAGTTGTGGTCTTTGGAAAAAAATGTCCACCTGATACTTCATGATGCATTTCATGTAGTATTTTCTTAGCCTCAGCCTGTTCTACACATCTTAACAATTTGCCATCAAAAATTTTCTTGAAAATAACCTGTTCAATTAAAACAAAATGAAATCCTTGTATCCTATAGTATCTTCTCTTATTTTGAGGGAATTCTCTTGGGTAAATTCCATATTTCATAAAATGAATTCTGCTTGTGACCCAGGATTCCTGATCTACCTCTTGTATTCTTAATACAAGTTCCTTTTCTTCTTGAGTTGTATTTGTCTCTTCAGGTATCATCTCTTCAAGCTCTTGAGTCATATATTGGCACAAACCCTTGCCCATGACTAACTTAGTAGGTTTGACCTCTATGTCATATACAAGGATCTTGGTTATCCAATTATCTCTTTTTTTAGTAATTTCTCCCTCCATGATGTATTCTCTGACACTTGGGTGAGCCACAAGTATCAAAATTTGACTTCCTGACACTATATGCCTAAATTTCTTGAGAGATTTTATCATAACATATGCTTGTTTCTCTACAAAGTTGTATCTGATTTCATACTCCCTAAGAGTTCTTGAGAAAAAGGCTATTAGGTGCTCTCCCTCATGTTTATCATCCTTTTGGGTTAATATAGCAGCAATACTTAACTCTCCTCAATAGACATACATTACAAAAGGATTTGAAAAATTTGGGTTTCTAATTATTGGGGCTGTTGAGATAACCCTCTTGACCTTTTCAAAAGCTTGCATTCCTTCTGTAGTCCACTTGAAAATCAGGTCTTTCTTTAACAAGAGTGTTACCGGTCTCACTAAGCCTACAAAATTGGATATGAACCTGCTGACAAAATTAATCTTCCCTAAAAAGATTGAACTTCTTTTTTTATTTACTGGAAGAGGTAAATCAAGTATAGCTACAACTCTTTAAGGATCTATGGAAACTCCTTCTTTAGATACTATATGCCCTAATAATTTGCCTTGAAGGACAACAAAGATACATTTCTTAGGGTTCAAGGATATTCCAAATTCTTGACATTTTTAAAAAATAGCTTCTAAATGATCAAAATGATCAACAACATTTTTTGAAGAAAAAAGTAAGATCATCAAGATAAATTAGGATGATTTTATTTATTAGTTGCCCAAATGCAACATCCATAGCTCTTTAAAAAGTGGGTCCAGCATTTGATAGGCCAAATGGCATGTTAGCATATGCAAATGTCCCCCATTTGGCAGTAAAAGTAGTTTTCTATTGGTCTTCATTAGCCAATCAAATCTGATTGTATCCAGAGAAACCATCTAGTAAAGAAAATCTCTCTGATCTAGCCACAGTTTGTAGAATTTGTTCCATGGAAGGCAAGGGATAGTGATCCTTCAAAGATGCTCTGTTTTGATCTCTAAAATCTACACAAAGTCTTATATCACCATTCTTTTTCCTAACTGGCACTAGATTTGATACCCAAGTTGAGTGTTTGATTGGAAAAATTATTTTAGAATCTAAAAGTTTCTGCAACTCATCTAGCATTAGAGGCTCAACCCTTGGATTTACTGGCTTCTATTTCTTTCTGATGGGTTTAGATCCTTCAGTCAGTTATATCGTGTGCTGAATAATTTCTCTATTATATCCATGAAGGTCTTCATAGCTCCAGGCTATGACGCTGTCATATTTTTTGCATAATTCAATAGTCTTTCCTTCTCTTCTTGAGTTGTAGAATTTCCAACTTTTAATTTTTCCCTTCACTCCCCTCAATTTTAGAATAGTCTGCTTTATTTACTTGGAATCTTCTTTCCTCCAGACTTACATCTTCTGGATCAAATAGATTCTCTAAAGTGATCAAGCCTTTGGAAAGCTTATTAGTCTTTAATTGTGTGACTTGATCTCCATATGCCTCTTCAATTTTGGTTTGCAACTGATCAACAAACTCATCTGATTGTTGTAAGAATGAGAGTACTTGAGAATCATTTTCAAATACTTGCCAATTCTCATCTTTGTCTGAAATAATTGGCCTCACTATTACTTTTACTAATTTATTGTTAATTAATAGGCCAGTTGCTGGATCAAACTGCGAGCCAATTTGGGCCATCCTATCAGCTTCAAAATTTTGGATCCTATGGACTACTTCAATAGTGAAGGCTTTAAATCTTTTATTAATTCCCAAATCCTATGTCTGTAGGATCTCATCCTTACATTTTTGGCTATTGCCTTTTCTCTAATTTGCTTTACTACTAGTTATGAATCTCCTTTTACTATTAGATTATTTATTCCCTTTTTCTTGGCTAACAGGAGTCCATGTATTAGAGATTCATACTTAGCATCATTATTTGTATAGGCAAATTGGAAATAGATAGTCATTAAAATTTTCTCACCATTTTATAGCAGTAAGACAAATTCATGCTCCAGTACCATTTTTACTTCTAGCCCCATCAAAATTTAAAGTCCAAATTTCTAAATCTTTTTCAGATTCTTGAGTAGTTGGTGTCTCTTCCCTTAAAATAGTAGGGATTTCTTGGTCCTCATCAAAAATGACATAAGTTACTAGACCAATAGAGTCATAATTCCCATATGGGTCACTATGCATCATAGCTAACAACTGGTTATTTTCTTCTTCTTGATCATGCTCAGTCCAGTTGCCTAAATCCTCAACAAAAACCCTTTCTTCCTTATTTAACAAGGCATGATCTGCCTCTAATTTTGATGTTGGTTCATTTTTGATATGATCTTTTGATAATGGTTCAAATAAAATTTTCATCTTTGAACCATATTTGGTTCTTATAATAAGGTGAGACCAATCAAGAGACATTTATCCTCCTATCTTGGCTGTAAACTCTCATGATAAACATAAACCAAAAAGATGAGGTATATCTATGACTACTATATCTTGATCAACAATTATACTGGGACAAGTATATAATTGCAATGGGAGTTGTCTAATTCTCCCTATTGTCTGCACTGATTTGCTATTTAGCTGCATAACTCCTTTAGTGAGTGGCTCATACTTTATTTTTAAAGCATCTGCTATTGCCTTTGGCATTACTATAGTACTAGCCCCTAAGTCTATCATTGCATTATGCAGTAGTTTCTTGCCAACTATTAGAGTCAAATAGAAAGGGTCTAGTTTTGATTTGCTTACCTCTTCTCCATTTTTCACCAGTGCTGTTGTTTGCAGATGAATTATGTCCTTGAGATTTTATTTTTCAGCAAATCTTTCTTTGATCTTAGTATGTTTAGGCATTGCTTGGCCTTGCAAAGCCTCCTGTAATAGCATCTTTTGTTTAGGGATGGCTAATATGTCCTAGATTGATACTTGTGCTGGAGTCCTCTTTAATTGATCTACCACATTCATCGGTCCCAGAGTTTGGGTTCTTGGAAAGTAAGGATACCTTACTTTTTCTTGAACCTATCCTAGAACTACTTGATTCAGCATTGGTTGTGGCATTTCTTGTCTAACAGCTATATTTTTTTGACTTTGGGATGGAGGATTCTCCATAACTTGACTATTTGCAACTTCAGGATGCTCCACCATTCTTCTCTTTGATCTAGTATAGTAATCTGATTGTACCACTGGTTTCTTAGAAGTGGAAGCTTCATTCAAGAATATTGATTCTTCATCCTCAACCCATGAGAAAAAAGCATGTTCTGGGGCTATTTCTTCCTCTTGTTGTAAGGACATTCCTTGCATCTGAGCCATTAGGACTGAATTTTGCATACCAGGAGATTGGTAGGCTTGGTTGTCACTAGTACTTGCAAATTGTCCATCCATTCTTCTTTGCTCTACCACCCTTTGTTGTAGATTAACCATGGGACAATCTCTAGGTGTATGAGAATTATTACAAGGGAAACACCAGGCATTGGTGCTATCCACATAATTATTTTGCCTTGGAACAATCTCCCTATTCGAATTGGGAGGAACAATTTGTGAGGGTGTAGGGACTACAACTAATTGGTTTGCTGGCTGAGGATTATTTTGCCTTTGAGGACCCTGGTATTGGTTTGGCTGTGATGAAAATCTATTTCCTTCATAGCCTTGATATGGAGGCTAGGGGTAAGGATTATGTTATCTCTTTATGTTAATCAACTCATTAAAAATGTCCTCAAGATATTCTTGATATCATCCATCTCAAATGACTGAGCAGGGACAAGTTCTTTAGCAGGTGGTTGAGGATATTGATACATAGACATAGGTAGGGTTATGGATTTAGAGGCTCCTTGAGGTAATGGCAAGGTAATTTCTAGAAACATGGGCATGGGAGGCCTTGGAGGAAACTTTCCAGCATCTATCAAATTATTTTCAACTCTGACTGCATAGTCATAAGCCTCTGGTAGAGTTTGACCTCCAAGTGACTTAATCATAATAGATATATCTAAATTTAAAGCCTTAAGATAAAACACTATATCCATACCTGGTAATGCTCTAGTGGTAGCAGGAATCCTTTTCCAAGTCTTTTCACAAATGGAATTGAAGTCAATCATTGCTTCTTGTGGTGCCCTTTGGATAGTAATCAATTACTGTAACAAAGAAGACTTATCACCTTTTTCTTCAAATCTTCAAAGAAAAGATCTCTGAGTTGATCCCATGTGGATATGGTATTTGGGGTCAAGGACCGGTACCATTCTAGAGCTTTCCTTTTAAAAGAAGCTGCTAATAGTCTTATGGCCACATTTTGTTGTGTGACAACATGTATAGCATAGACATCTGATACATCTTGTAGATGTTCTTCAAGTGTTTTGAAGTCTTGCCCACTAAATTTTGGTAGATCTTTCAGGGCATTTATTGTAATAAGATCCCAAGTGGCTTGTGGTATTGGGAGAATCAAAGGACTACTAGTGTTCCAACTTGCATAATTCCTTGGGGGTATAGGGGCTCCCATATTTACTCTTGGTATTGGTATAAACTGATTGATTCTTCTTCTAGGACTAGTTACCAAAGGTGGCAAAAGAATACCTAGATTTACAGCAGATTGTGATCTGGTTACTGGTCCACAACTCTGACTCCTTGTAGCTCTCTGGTTCATACGGTCTTGAAAGAAACTTCAAGGGCATGCCAAAAACTGTTGATGGTTAAAATTGTGCTTTGTTCTAACACCAACAATGGGAAATTTCAAGAATGTGGGACTTGCAACTTGAAACGATCTCCAAATTTTTAAGAAGCTGGTCTCTTCTTTATTTTGAGTGTTGGGAGGAAAGGGATAAGAATTTAAACAAAAGCATAATTGCAGAGAAAGAAAATATAACTATGGTGTTGCACCTAAAACTTATTCGATCCTTAATTCTAAGCACAGTGAAACTATATGTAAGATTCAATTACATTAAACAGCAAACAAGGCATGATCAATGTAAAAGATAGAAATAATAGAGACAGAGGCTCACACCTTAGACTACTTTTGCAATGACACAGAAAACATCAACAAAGGCACATAATTTTGTCTTCTTATTAATTCTCCAATCATGTAAAAGGCATAGAAACATGCATAATTACATAAACTTTCCAACTCAAGAAAATAGAACAAAGATAAATGATATTCCTAATCACAGCTCTAAAAATTTAAAACTCTTGATAATAGTCTCTCGCACAAAATTCTCTCCAATTATTTGATGATGATTTTTGGTGATCTTTGCACCCTTCTTTATAATATTGGATTTACTCTAGATTGTCTGCATATTCCCAATTTAATGGCCCAACTGAAATCTAACTAAACTGGAAGTGTCTAATAGAAGATATTTCTTAGATTCTAAAACAAATCGCAAGATGCTCCCTTCTATTAAATGGAAGAGGATACTTGGCTATCCTTCTTATTACTTAGGAGACACCAGAGAAAGACCCTTGGCATGATCTACAGCCTTATCAAAGACACACGGTGCTCTCTGCTTTACCTATACTCTTAATATATCTTCACATAGAAGTGTTCAATCCTTGACATCTGTCACCATCCACTTCTCCAAAACTTAAACAATTTTATAAAAAATGGGACCCAAATCAGTTCTCACCTGAGCAACTTCAAAAAGGGAACAGGGACATGTGGTGCCTTTTGCTTATTCTTAACAAAGGACACGTGGTGATCTCCGCTACCTTTAGCTACCTTTTTTTAAACTTGTGGAAAGTGACACGTGTCTGTCTCCACGTTGCCCTGTCTATATTATAGAAGCAATTGAGTTTCATTTTATACTTACATGGATGGCGACACTTGGCAGCTTCCACTTGCTTTAGAACAAAAACCTGAGACCCACCATAGTTTTTACTTGTTAATTAAACAAAATGAAGATAATTCAGAGGTTGACACATGGTGGCTTTCGCTTTCTTCAGCTTGAGATATGTGGCATCTTTCATTACTTTTAGAAAAGCACATTGAAATCCTTCACTTTCGCCACCTGGCACCTTTCGTTTGATCCTGATACTTAGTTTGTTGAAACCTTCTACTCAAAATAGATTTGAAACTTAGATGCCGATATGAAATGCAGATGCCGACACTTGTAACATTCTATTGAGTTACTATGAGATACATGGCACGTCCTGACCAACTTATAAAAATTATGAAAGGTGCCTTGGCCAATGACACTTGGCAACTTCCACCTGACTCTAACATTTAGAGAAAATTGAGTCAAAAATGAAATTTGAGTCTGTGCTCTGAGTGTAAACTTCATCGTCTCGAACCAAAGTATGCAGGGACAAAATTGTGTAATGCACAACTAAAAATTAGAATGAACGTAGAGAATTTATTACTCTATAGGAGCTTGGGAGGAATCCTATAAAGCAAGAGATGATGGTCTTGTCAAGGAGGAGCATGAAGCACTCAGTGGAAAGCCGTGAGAGGAAGAAATTTGTTTATTTTTTCCTGTGACCAGCTATTTAACTTGGAGGAAATTTTCAAAAAAAATTATTTGAGCACTATTTTTTATGATTCTTGTTTTTATAAAATTTTCTATCTCAAAATTAGTCTATTGGATCAGACGAAATTAAATTCCACTAAGTATTTTATCTAAAAATTGCATTTTTAGTTTTTTTGTTAGTCATTTTTGTAGGATTTGGGGAAGAGACCATATTTTCATTTGGGCACTATTTTTTGCAAGTGAGGGGTCTAAAAATTTCTATTTTTTTGAGAGAAGATGATAGGAACTGACTAAATTCAATTTGGCTAAGTATTTCTCCCAAAATCTACATATGAAGTTTTACAGGTATGCCAATTTTTTGATTTGCTGATTTTTGTCATAAAAATTTTATTCTAAATTTTTATTATTTCAATTAATTTTAATGTTTTTAATTGAAATAATTCAAAACTTTAGCTTATAACTAGTGGCTAATTATATCAAAAAAGTTCTAGAAGGTAAAAATTTCATCATTTTCTAAGTTTTTGATTTATATGTTGACAAAGAAGAAATTTTTTAATTTGGAATTGTAGATCTCCTAATTTAATTATTTTTATTCATTTTTGGTGTTTTTAAGGACATAAAATTTAAAATTTCCCAAATGGTAAGGTGTTTTTTGCTAAAAACTAGAGGTATTGACTAGTTTGTGATTTGAATAAGTAGGTAGAATGAATTTTATGTAAAATCATTATATTTTTTTTTATATTTGTATTTTTTATAAAAATTAGGTCAAAATGGCTAGTTTGCAACACATTTTATTGCCATATTCACAAAAATTGACAGGCAAATTTTTTATTTTATGGTGTCATAAGGTTTTAACAATATGTAAATATTGGAACCTTGATCAAATAGTGCTCAATAAAGAGCAAAGGCCTGCCATTGGTTACGATGACTATGACAAACATCATCAAGAAGATTTTATGTTGTTAAAACTATCAGTAGTAGTTAATCTAATCTCAGAGGTCAAGAATGTGACCATAGCATTCGATCTATGGAAAAATTAACTTCAAATGTCAAGCTTCTGAATCTTGTTGGGTATTGAATTTGAAGAATTTTTTGTTTTCCATTAAGATGTAAGAACATGGCTCTATTTCTAAGTTTTTTTTGCAGATCAAGGATGTCAGTGATTAGTTGAAGGATATGTAGAAGCCTTTTGATGAGAAAGATTTGATTGCTCTAGTTATGTAGAATCTTCCACCTTAATTTGAGTCATTTGTGGAGTCCTTGCACATGATTTCTGAGATGTAGACTTTGGACTTTGAAAATTTTTCCACAACGCTATTGCAGAAGGAGAGATGGTAGGAGTAGATAGTGTTGTCTACATCTACTTCTATAGAGAGTGCATTATTTATCAAGGGAAAGGGTAAATAGTTTGGTAAAACTACTAGTTCACTGATATAAACTTCACAAGTGGTTCTAATAAGAGATCTAACTGGAAATGATTTTACTATAAGCAACTTGGGCACCTTAAGAAAGATTGTAGGAAAAGATAATAGGATATGGCTAACCCTAGAAAGAAAGCTCATCATGTGAATGTAGCTGAAGGTAAAGGCAAGGAATCATCTCTTGATTTTTCTTTCATGGCTTCTAGTGGTAATTCTATGGTGCATCAAGCTTGGTACTTTGATTTAGGGGCATTTCACCATTATACATGCCATAAAGATTGGTATGTGGATTTTGTTAAAAATAACAATAATAATGAATTTGTATCTTTGAGAGATGGTAGGACTCATTTTGTGAAAATATATGGTAATGTTTAGATTATATTTAATGGTACTATCTAGTATACATTTAAGAATGTTAGGTATGTGCCAGACATGAAAAAAATTGCTTTTTATTAGTGAGGTCACTAAAAACTCTAGTTTTGTTGTAAAGTTTTAAGGATAACAATGTTTCCTCACTACCATAGATAAAAATATTATTACTATTGGGATTGGTGAGAAAGGCTTGTATAAGATTGCAGATCCACAAAGAGCAAAGGAAAGTGCACTTGCAGCAGTTGATAGCATAAGTTCACTCTAGCATGAAAGGTACGAGCATTTGAATTTCTAGTATTTGACTACATTGAGCAAGACTAAAATGGTTAAGGGGATTCCTTCTATTCATGATAGTCATCATTTATGTACTAGATGTCAATTGGGAAAGTAAGTTAGACATTCATTTGATGTTGGTAAAGCTTCAAGAGCTAAGGGAGTATTAGATCTGGTACATGCAGATTTGCATGGTCTAATGCAGACACCTACCCCTTCTAGATCATGTTATTATTTGTTACTAGTCTCTGATTTCTCTAAGAAAAAGTGGGTATACTTTCTAGTGAAAAATTTGGATTTTTTTTCTAACTTCCTTACTTGGAAAGCTATGGTTGAAAAATAAGCAAAAAGGTTAGTTAAATCTCTTATAATAGATAATGGGTGTGATTTCATCTCAAAATAGTTCAAGGAGTTTTGTGCCATTGAAGGAATACATAAAAAGTATACTACCCCTTACACTCTAAAACAAAATAGAGTTGTGGAAAGGCGAAATAAGATGGTGATAAGCATGGCTCATTGTATGGTACAAAGTATAAATGTCCCATATAGCTATTGGGCAGAAGCAGTGAATATGGTGGTGTACATCCTCAATAGAAGTCCTATAAAAGCATTGGAGAATATGATTCTAGAGGAGGCTTGGTCAAGGCAAACTCCAGATGTAAGTGCTTTCTGAATTTTTGGTTGTGTAATTTTTGTATTTATTCCTAGTCAAAAGAGAATTAATTTGGATGCAAAAAGCAAACCATACATGTTTATTGGGTATAGTGAGTAATCAAAGGCCTACAGATTACTTGATATTTTTACTTATAAAGTTGTGGTAAATAGAGATGCCATATTAAATGAATAAATATCATATTTCATAGCAACTAGTACAGTTTTAGATATTGAGTCATTGTTTTCTTCTAATGATTCTATTGTAAGTTTTAGTGTGAAAGTTGAGCAAGATTCTAATTCATTAGTGGAATCACATTCTAGGGAGAAAATTGATGCAGGTCACTGTGTGGTTCCAACAGAATAATCAAAGAAGTCAAAGTGGTACTCTACCACTATGGAAGCACTAAAGGAGGGAGACTTACCACAAGATGTGGAAGGAAGAAGATTGAGATCAAGAACGCAGTTTGGTAATAGAGGTGAGCATGATAAATTTTCTCTAACAACTATTTTTTCACATGTTTTTAAGCGTAATTATTTTTCAAAAGCCAGAGGGAATCATGAGTGGGAATCATCCATGCAATTGGAATATGATTGATCCAGACAACAATTTAGGTGATAATTCAGGTGATGGGTCCACCCCAATTGATGATGAAACTTCTGGGAGCCATAACTTTTGCACCGTAGCTCTAATTGACTCATCATTTAAACCATTGGAAAGCTAAGAATTAGGAGAATGTGGTGAAATGACATGGAGTTCTATTTTATGAAGTTTTACCCCCAAAAACCCAATAAAATTACCCTAAGTTTCAATTTTAGTAGTGCAGTCTAAAAATAGTAATTCCTCATACTATGTATTGTTGTAAATCATGGAAGTCAAATCACTTAATCTCTCTCAATATTGGTGACCTTACGCATCCTCCTCATAGCTTAAATATATATATAAATTAATATTTAACCTAAAAATGAAATGAGACATCTCTTCTCAAAGATAGACATATGTTTGGGTCTGCAAATTTGATTAATAAAACATCTCTTCTCAGAGATAGCATTATTTGAATTATGTTGTTCTTGTTTCTTGAATTATCTTTCAACCAAATCTTTTGATTTTTGGATTAGTGGGATTAGAGTAGTTTGTATTTAGAGTGTATGATCCCAAGGATGAGGTTAGATTACAAGAAGCTTGGGTGGAAAATAGAACTAGCAGACTATCCACCTATTCACTCCAAAAAACTTTAAATGGTAGACAACACCGAGACATATGATCCTTTTAAGGAAATGGTGAATGAAGCCCTCCAATAGTAGCAATCATAGATGCTACAACAATTCACTCAAATTATCCAACAAATCTCAATGGAAATTTTTGGCTCCTCATCTGCACCCCCACATCCTTTCAGTGCCCCAACACCCTTCAAGGTTCAGGTGAATTTTGATATCCCTACATTTGAAGGCAAAATAAATGATGATGTAGTAGAAAATTATTCGGATCAATTGTCATCTTGTTTTTTTATAAATAAATTCAATGATAAAGAGAAGATCACCTTTGCTCTTTTGAAAGCATCATTGCCTGTCAAAAAATGGTGGTAAGTGTACAAAAAGAGATTCAGTGTAAATGATATTGGCCTTGAGGTAGAACCTACCTAGGATGATTTCATAGAAGTTATAAAGGAAGAATACTACCCCATTGGATCATATGATGATCTTTATATAGAGTGGCAAAAACTAAACCAAGGTATAGAACAATCTGTTCAAGATTACACTAACATTTTTCATTCTCTATCTGTGAGATTGGGCATCCAAAAAAGTGAGAAACACAAGGTTCTCAAATATTGTGGTGAATTAAAATGGTACATATGGGGAGAAATAAAAATCTTCAATTTGGAAACCATCGGTGAGGCATTCAAGTTCATAGTGAAGATTGAGTAGAAGCATGGAAGAATGAATACAAAGAGTTAGACTTCAAAATGGAAAAGTGATAAAGAAGGTCAAACTCGAGGCCAAATTTGGAAGAAAAAGGAAGGAAAGACTGGGAAGTGGTGTGATTATCATAAATCTAGAACTCACTCCAAAGAAGAATGTCAAGCCATCAAGTCCCTACTTTCTAAATCATAATACTCAATATTTACTACTCTACCTCATATAGACCCTGTAGTTGAAGAGGTTGAAGAAGAAATTGTAGATCTTGAGCCTAAAGCCATTTTTTCTTCATCATAGATCCATGAGAAGAGGCTAGATGACAAGGAAAGGTTATTTGACTCTAAGTTATGGGTGAAAGGTAAGCCTCTAAATTTCATTCTTAATAGTGAAAGTCAAAAGAATTTAATATTTTCTAATGTTGTGAAATATCTAAATTTGTCCATGAAGCCTCACCCAAAGCCATATATTATTTGATGGTTGAGTCTAGGGAGAAACCTCTGTGTTACCCACCAATGTCTTCTCTCATATGTAGTAAAACCTTTCTAAGATGAGGTCTTATGTGATGTGGTCAATCTAGATGTTTGTGATGTACTATTTAGTCAGCGATTCATGTATGATTGACATGGCATCTATGAATCGAGAACTCAAAGGATCACTCTCACTCTTGGAACATGGTGTTATAAGGTACCAGAGGTACCACTTTCTACATCTGTCTCTCTGATTAGTGCCAAGAAATTAGTTCTCATGGTGGTCAAGCCATGAGAATCCAAAAGGGATAATGTTGCAGCCCTAACTACACAAATAACACAACAATAGAAGCAAATAGATACCAAGTTAAAGAAGTTCACGGCCTTCCATCCATAGACTAATGGTCAGACAAAAATGGTGAACAATCACAGTTTCATAAATCACTGTCCATTCCAAGTATGCATCAAGAATAAAATCAAAGCACAAATACCACACTTGATGACAAATTTTGATGCAATGGGGAGCATTTCTTCTCAAAGAGGGATGAATGATCCAAGCAATAATTCAGGTGATGGGTCCACCCCAATTAATGACAGAACGTTTGGGAGCCATAACTTTTGCACTGTATCTCCAATTAACTCACCGTTTAAACCATTGGAAAGCTAAGAATGAGGAGAACATGGTGATATGTCATGGATCTCTATTTGATGAATTTTGACCCTTGAAAACCTAATTAAAGTGCCCAAAATTTCAATTTTAGTAGTGTAGTCTAAAAATAGTAAGTTTCTAAAAATAGTAATTCCTCAAATTTTGTATTGTTGTAAATCATGAAAGTCAAACCACTTAATCTCCCTTGAGATTTGTGACCTTCAACATCCTCCTCACACCTTAAAAACATGTATAAATGAAGATGTAACCCAAAATGGAAAGGAGACATCTCTTCTCAGAGATAGGCATATGTTTGGGTCTATAAATTTGATTAATAAAACATCTCTTCTCAGAGATAGCATTATTTGAATTGTGTTTTTATTGTTTCTTGAATTATCTTTCAATCACATCTTCCTTGATAAAAAAAATAAGACTTGGGAGCTCATGGGGCTACCACCAGGAAAGAAATCTATTGGTTGTAAATGGATTTACACGGTAAAATGCAGAGCAGATGGTTCCTTAGATAAATACAGAGACAGACTTGTTGTAAATGGTTATGCACAAGAGGAAGGGCTGATTATGAAGAGAATTTTTATCCTAATACAAAGATGGTAGATTTCCATTTGACTATTGCTATTGTTGCTCAATTCAAATGGCAAGTACACCAATGGATGTCAAGAGTGCTTTCTTGAATGGATATCTGGAGGAGGAAGTCTACATGGTTCAGCCATAGGGTTTTCAGGTTCCTAGTAAGGAACATCTTGTTTACCGATTGATCATTTCCTTGTATGGGCTTAAACATGCTCCTCGATCTTAGTATATGAAGATAGATACATACCTTATGGATTCTAGTTTCAAAAGGTGTAACTCTGAACCAACTCTCTATATAAAGGTGTCTGGTGATGATATATTGATTCTCATTGTATATGTTGATGATATAGCCATCATTGGGAGTAGTGCTAGTCTCATTCAGTAGACGAAGGCTGATATTTGTTGTACTTTTGACATGACAGACTTAGGACTACTAAAATATTATTTATGTGTTGAGTTTTGGTAAGGTGATTGTGTTGTATTCATGTCACAGATTAATTATGCCAAATCATTGTTGAAAAGATTTCAAATGATGGATTGTAATCCAACTCACACACCTATGGAAGTTGGAGCTAAAATTCTATTTAATACTGATTCACTTCCAATCAATGAAATAGTATATTGGCAGCTAGTGGGTAGTCTCATTTACCTCACTACCACTAGACCAGATATTAATTTTGCAGTGAGTTTTCTATCTTTATTCATGTCTAAACCATAGGTGGTACATTAGCTAGCTGTAAAATGGGTACTAAGATATGTCAAAGGTACTCTTGACTTTGGCATAATATATAAGAGGTCTCTAGATTTTGAGCTTTCAAGATATTCTGGCTCTAATTGGGTAGGATCAGTAGATTCAAGAAAATATATAGAAGGCTATGTTTTTAATCTTGGTTCAAGAGTTTTCTCATGGTAGAGCAAACTAAAAACTACAGTGGCATTATCTTCAATAGAAGTAGAGTATAAAGTTGTGGTCAGTGTAGGTTGGGAAATTATATGGATAAAGAAAATCTTATAGGATTTTTAGTTTGAGTCATCAAAGCTTACTCCATTTTTTGTGACAACTAGAGTGTTTTGAAGATGGTGAATATTCTAGTATTCTATGTCAGGACCAAACACATTGAGGATCACCATCATTACATCTGACAGTTGGTTACAAATGAAGACATAAGTCTCTTCTACTATCCAACTATAGAGCAACTAGCTGATATAATAACCAAACCACTTGGTTCAAACAAGTTCATAAAATTCATGGACAAACTTGGTCTTGTTTCTAGTTTTGCCATTAACGGAGGGTGTTAGTGTAATTATGTATTTACCTTGGGTTATTGACTAAGGTAATTTATCTTTGGTTAGTTGCCTTAACCACTTGGGTTAATAGGTTAGTTTGTTTAATGGTCTTATCTATTTCATGCTAGCCGATGTTGGTTGTTTTACCCGCCCTTTTCAAATGTTTCTCAGGTGGCTCATTTCTTTGCCTATTTAAGAGGCCTTCTTGTATTGTTCAAATATGGAATGTATGCTCTAAATACAATCTAGTTATTTCTTGCTCTATGTGTTTTATCTAATAAGATGAATTTAAGGATAGAGCACTAATTTTCAAGTAACGTGGTCCAAAGCTCTCAAAAGAACCACCAAATCAGTCACAATAGCAGAAATCTTAGAAGGCAAAAGGATGGTGTCATATTTTTTGTACCAATATGCATGACACTAATCATTACTGATATAATACCTTGACACAAGGCTCATCTAGTCAAGAGGGTACATCCAATGGAGATGATTCATAGAAATGCAAAAGACATCCTCAGTGAGGAAATTAGTGTGGACATATACTAACACAACAACAACATGATAATGAATCTAAAGAGGAGGTACCTATAAAATTAGATTGTAGTAGTGCATATAAGAACATTTTTCTTGTCTCCCAAAACTCATCACAAATGAGAAATGTTTGGTTGATCAACTTTGGTTACAAAAATCATATGACAAGATGCAAGGAACTCTTTGATTCACTAATAAATCAACCAAATGGAGATCAAGTTTGAATTGTAGATGATAAAGAGCATGTTGTAGAAGGTATTGGAATAGTTGTCATTCCTCTCCGGATGAGAACCTATACTCTCATAAAGTTATTGTATGTCCCTAGCTTGACAACAAATATCTTGTCTGTAATTCAAATCTTGAATCATAAGGTTAAGGTGGAATTCATAATCAAGAATGATACAAAATCTTGTCTCCTCTCATAGTTTATGTTACATAGTTTCTTAGTAGTTGGAAGATTATATTTGTGATAATCAATTTATGTAATATATTTATGCACCTGCTATATTAATGATAAAATAATCAAGCATTCAATTCATGTAACATATGTAAGTTAAATAAATTTGTGATTGGTTGGTTATAATGTGTGTTTTATCATTAAATGATATGTATGGATTATGAGTTCACTAAGATCAGATGGTTATTAGGTGTGTTTCTATTTATCAACTTTACATGGAACACTTTTACTTTTGTACCATGCTTTACCTATAATGTTACTTTTTTTTGTGGTTTCAAGTTTTGTTGTTGCATAACCTAGCAATTGTTTGTTTATAGTGTTTGATCATAAATTGGATTTATGGATGTTGACTTGTTGTTCAATGACATCAGATAGTACTTGGATGTTTTGGGAACTATCAGCTTACACAATCAATTTTTAATGCAATGTGTTGACTATGTTGTATCATTTTTGTAGGTTAACGCTTCCATGATAAATAACCATGTAATTAATTCTTTTCTTCTCCTGTTTATTCATTAAATGGGTTTATGGATGCTTAGTCGTTGCTTACTGAAAATAAAATGGTACTTGTACATGTTGGGAATTATTATCTTTTAATAGTACAATCAATCTATTGTGCAATGTGTTTTTTATGTTGGAGCAATTTTGTGGGTTAAAGCTTACTTACTAAATAAATTTATAATCATTTATTTCTATTTAGTATTTCTCCTTTGAATGGATGTATGGATGCTTTATTATTGTAAACTAACATTAGTTATTACTCAAGTGTTTTGGGATTATTAGTTTGTACAATCAATCTTTAGTTCAATGTGTTGACTATGTTGCTTCACAAAATGCAACTAGCAGGTGCCCTATAGGTTATTTTCACGCTACTTTTTATTCTTTTCATTTCTGATATACATTATATTATATTTGTGGTAATATTTGGGCTCACTTGAACAAGCTTAATAGTTAAACTAGTATATCAAAACTTGATAAAATATTTAGTAGCATCATGTGAATAATAGAGGTGTTATTGATAGTGCAGTGGAGTTCAAAGTGGTTCTTGGGCAGCTATTAATTTTCTATAAATTTAGTAGTTACTGGGATCCCTTTCCTAACAACACAACATTGGTTTAATCTCTTTTTCATTATGTGTGTTGAAGAAGGCCAAAAAAATCATAAATTATATTATTTTTAAAGCAATTAGTAGGAAACAACTTACACAAAGCTAAAAAATTCAAAGGAATTATTATGCCTTCATAGATGACTAAACCCCAGTTAAAAAACACCCAAACTCATTACACATATGCCAATGCTTCAATTTTTTTTTATAGCTATCAAGGCAATCCTAGTTGGATTCACCAATCACCAATGTGCTTGTTGTGATTTAAAATGAATTCAATACACTTCCATATGAATAAGTAAATTATAATTAGTTTGAGAAAAAATAAAAATAAAAATTCACAAGTACCTAGGATCACAAATAACATATGTTAACAACTATATAAATCCTTATATTTATTTTAAATGACTATTAGTAAGTAATATAAATTATGAAGAAATGACATGTAGAAAAAACATTTTCAAGAGTTGCCCAAATGCATTATAAAGTCTTGAATGGTGTCAAAATAAATGTTTGCTCATTAATTTATATTTTAGATGCACATTAACTTCAATAATATATTCAATCAATATTAGTTGTATGCACTCTCAGGCCCCATTTCTCATTCAATATGGTGCAGGTGCACATTTTGGTTTTTATAAATGTCCATCAACTTTTTTTTTTTTACAAATACTTATCAAATTTAATGGTTCATTAAATCAATATTAGGCAGTATATTCCTTCATGCTTACATTTGCTTACATTTCTCTTTCATTATAGTTAATGTCCACCTTGAATTTGTTCTGAAATAATAATTTGATTAATTAGTAAACATTCATATCTTATTTTGAAATTTTTCTATTACAATTATTATAGTCCACTAAAATTACATCAAGCCATTTGTTGAAATTGACATTGATTCATTCATATAATCTTGGAGGTGCCCAAATCTAAACAAGAACCATTATACTTTTACTCTATGTATACTATACTTCTTTATCTTGTTTTGAATTTCTGTCATACGTATGTTCACTCTGTTTTCTGATTTCCGTGTCATATTCATATTAAATTCCAAAAATTTGAACGATCATAACTTGATGGCCTCTTAATGTGTTCTGCTTGTGACTGGTGTTCAGAGGCGACTCTTTCTTTTTAGGAATGCCTTTGTTTCTCATACTTTTAGAGCTTTAAGAAGCTATCTTATATATATGAAATCTTGTCTTATCTAATTTTATTTAAAAAAAAAATTTAGATCAGCTTCTCAAATTTATACACAGGTCATTAGCATTGTATATAAATTCATGTTGAGTCTATTTATATTTAATATGGAAAAAGAAGTGATGATATTATAATATGAAAATAAAATCTCTCTTTTGGAGTGATAGCCTAGTTAAAAATGTTTATTCATCTTCTCATTTTTGCATTATCTTGTTATATGATAGCAATGTACATTTTCATTATACCTTGTTCCTCTGAAAGTTTTATCTTCTCTATTTTTAAGATAATGGTATTGTGATTTATTTATGGTTTCATATAATTTAACTATTTCAAATTATATTTAGTTTTTGTCAAGTCGTTTAGTTTTCTCTTAAATTTGGCAGTTCGGATTTTTATCCATCTCTGCCTAACATTTTTTTGGTTCTTAAATTGATTTATTAGTCAAATTATTTTTTACCTGAGAGTAAATTCCATTTCTCCTCATTGTTATCTATAAGAACTATTTCAGAACTTCCTATCCTTTCAATACGTGAATATTTTTCTGCCTACTATAACCTTTCAATTATTCATTTCTATCAACGTTCCATTGCACCTAAAATATATAGAAAAATAAATTTAAAAAGGGGCATGCCATTATATACAACAGCATGGACCTTGTTCTCTCACCCACAACCATAAGCGTAGCATAATTTACAATTATTGCAATCTATAAAAATCAAAGCCAAAACAAACGGAGTTACAAAGCTACAACATATGTGAAACAGTATAACGAAGTTCACGATATAAGGATGTATCAAAACACTAGACATACACCGGGATTGAACTTATTCAATCAGATATTCACTTTCATCCTGTACTATGGTCAATCGAAGCAAATCCAGACTCAAGACGTACTTCGTCTTCAGATTGAACCAGTTCTACCTCATTTTTTTCTAATGACCTGCCCCTAGTCTCTGGTATGAGAAAGGTGCACAAGAAACCCAAGCAGCTTGCCACTCCAAGAACAATTAAGGCTTTGTCCGTTCCTATTCCCCCTGGATAATGTCCCGTTTCACAATCACCCAAATCCTTATCCTTGAGCGGGGATTGTGATGCATACAAGAACCCAAATGCTCCAAGCATGGCTCCTGCTTTTCCAGCGGCTGCCGAAATACCATGGCACGTCGATCGCAGCCGAGCAGGAAATAACTCTGCCGGCACGACGAATGTCGTCGTGTTGGGACCAAAATTTGCAAAGAAAAAGGTCAGAGAATAAACCGCCAGAAACCCAAATCGATTCGATTCATCACGCCAGAATTTGTACGGAATTGCCAGGGAAAACATCAGAACCGACATAAAGAAAAACCCACCGAGCTGTATTTTAAACCGACCGATTCGATCTATGAAGAAAATGGTGAATATGTACCCCGGCAGAGTTCCACACAGAGCAATCGCCCCTTGCGCTAGTGCACTGTCAAAAACCTCATCCAGCGGTTTGTCATACTCGCAAGTTTTTTTCAACAAGCCTATATTGTGATATACATCGTTCTGAAACAAATTGTTGCTGTAGAATGCAACATCCACGAAGAACCAAGTGGATGCCGTGCCTAACAACTGTAGACCGTGATGCTTCGCGAAGGCCATGGAAAACAATCCAAACTGCGGCTCCCGGGTTTCGATCCTCGAAGCAGTCTCTTCATCTTCTTCAATATGCACATCAAGAACTCTGGACATATCCGCTGCAGCTTTCCTTGCGTCTTTGGCCACCAGCGCCGTATAGCGGGCGGTTTCTGGCATTTTCATTCGCCAGTAGTATGTAAAGCCTGCTGGAACTGCTCCGAACATTAAGATTATCCTCCACGCCATGTCCTGCTTCACGAGCGATGGATTAGGGTCCCCCGCTCTAAAACAAGCGGACACAATTATAGTCACGATGCTTGCCGCCAGAATTCCAAGGCCCTGCATACCAAATACAGCAGCGATAAAAGCTCCCCTGGTTTTTGTATTTGCGTATTCAGCCATGATCGTTGCAGACAATGGGTAGTCCCCGCCGATGCCAAACCCAAGCCAGAACCTGAAAAAACATAAGCAGGTTATTACAGACTTGCGTGAGCTGCCGAGTGAGAATCCTGAGGCAATCGAACTCGCGAACATCACCATGAGGGTAATTCCGTACACCTTCTTTCGGCCCATTCTGTCTCCAAGCCAGCCGAAGAACAGTTGGCCTGCAAGTGCTCCGCATAAAGCAATTCCGTTCACGCTGGCTTTTACACTGATGGGTAGCAAACCGTTGTAATCGTCGGGGTAATAGATTTTTCCCAATAGATTGGAAACAGGGGGGATGCAAAACAAGTCGTAAGCATCCGTAAAAAAGCCCATGCCTGCGATAATTATTGCGCTGAAATGATAAAACTGCGTTCGCGCTCCGTCGAGTGCAGTGAGCACCTTGAGAGCCATTTTTTTATCTCTCTAAATCGCTGTGAATGTGAGATTGAACCCACCATTTCTCTAATATAGTTAGCCATGTATTTCATTTTGATTCCTTTCCTTACAAACCTCATTGTGTTGCAGTAGGAAAGCATATTCTGTAATATACCAGGTGAGATATTAATTTTAAAGTCTGAAACCCGTCATGCTATCCAACGAAAGGAATTCCTTTTATTTTACTGTGGAAGAAGTTTCCACGAAGAACCAAGGTCCCCGGCAAACGTTTGTCGTTTATGGTGGAAATTCACAGCTGACACCTGTAAGTATTAGACATGTATGATGGGCTCCGCGCTGTCTGTGGAGATCACGAAGGCAGAAAACGATGAGCTTCCCGCGTTGACGTATCCCACACTGATGATGGGAAACACTGATGATGGGAATATTGTAGTTATGTTAATGGATTTTTCTCGAAAGAAAATAAGAAAGAAAAGTGTATTAGGACAAAGGGAAAACGCCAACCAATGTAGAAGCCCTGCATTACGAGCGGAAATTTCGAAGAGATATCCTCAATTTTTTTTCCCTTTTTGCTTTTATTGAAATTTTTTAGATTTCGAAACTTTGGAACATTAGATTTGGAGAGATTTGAATAGGGGACTTACGATATTATTTTTTTATTTTTATTTAATCAAGTCACTTTAGAAATATGAAATATGTAGCTATCAACAAAATTAAATGTTGTTTTTTCAATTTTCAAATTTGGAGTCCATTTTGTTTTGGGGGGAAAATTTATAGAGTAGATAAGAAAGTAGGTAGGTGGAAAATGAATGCAGCAGTGGAAGAGATATTCAACGTAGCAGCACCCTGTAACAGAGTAGCAATTTATAGCAAGGGAAGCAAGAGAGAGCAGCACCCCGTAAGAGGAACAGGGGTTTGTGAGGAAAACATAGAATGTGCAATAGAAGATAGTTGGACTAGAGCAGTCCATAACAAGAGGAGAAAGTAGTCCATAAAAAAGGGAAAAATAGAGCAGAGAACAAAATAGGTATTTTTGTGAGTTATTTTTGAAAACAACAGTAGTTGTATATGTAAATGATTTCAAGGTTTTTAGATATGTGTGTGTGTTTTTGTGTGTGTGTGTGTGTATTTATTCCTCCACATACTCTCTCCCTTATTTTATTTCTTCATTTGTTTATTGCTGCCCACCTGGGCCTTTCATTTGGTATTATTTTCTCCATTATTTTTTATTAAAATACTCTCTTACACAAGAAATAGTGTTGTAGGTTTTTCCAACAACTGGTATTAGAGCTATTGGTAAAGGGCAGCCAGTTTGTGAGTGCATTAGACATGGCAGCAAAAAATTTAGGGTCTTGGCAGCAGCCCCCTATGTTTGATGGAAAAAATTGTGATATATGGAGCATCAAAATGAAGACTATATTCAACTCTCAAGGGCTATGGGTGTTAGTTGAAGCTGGGTACAATGAGGTTGAAAACATGGAAGTCTTTAATGCCTTGACTCAAGCACACAAAAATATGTTAAAAGGGAATAGGAGGAAAGATGCCAAAGCATTCAGCGACATACAAATGGCTTTCACTAACTCAATCTTTCCTACAATATTAGTAGTTGTCCATTCCAAGCAAGCATGGGATATCTTACAAAATCCATATCAAAGAAATGACAAGGGGAACCTTGTCAAGTTGCAGTGCTTGAGAAGAGACTTTGAGACCCTACAAATGAAGGAAAATGAGTCAACAAATGACTTCTTCACAAGAACTATGAACATAGTAAATCAAATGAAGATATGTGATGATCCCTTTAAAGACCATAGGATCATTAAGAAGGTGTTGTGGAGCCTTCCAATTAGATTTGACCCTATAGTGGTTGATATAGGAGAGTCAAAATATTTAAGGCAAATGACGGTTGATGAGCTAATGGGTTCTTTGCAAACCCATGAACAAAGGTTGAATAGATTAGCCACCTCCTCCCATGAGCAAGCATTCATGACCAATGTCAACGTGAAAGGAAGGAGGAGATGATCAAATAATAGAGGAAGAGGAAGCACTTGCAGCGGTCAATAATGTGAAAGACATGGCCATCAAGAACCACATGGAAGAGGAAGAGGAAGTAGCAACAACACTTCTAGAGGTGGATCTACACAAAGATATGATAAATATAGCATCTAATATTATTATTACAAGAGATATGGACATTATGCTAGTGAGTGTAGAAAGAAGGAGTATGACATGAATATGAAGAATTATAATTTTACTCATACACAAGAGGTTAAACCAAATGGGAATGAGAAAGGAAGAAGCTTGTTTATAACATACAACATTGCCAAACAAAGTAGCAAAGAGACATGATATTTGGATAGTGGTTGCAGCAACCACATAAGTGGAAACAAAGAGATGTTTAGCCACATAGATGAGATAATAAAATTAGAGGTGAAGATGGGAAACAATGATAAAGTTACTATTATGTGCAATGGTAACATTTCAATTTGCACCAAGGAAGGTGACAAAAGGCAAATTCATGATGTTTACTAGGTACCCAAGTTGAAACACAACCTTATCAACATTGAGAAACTTATGCAAAAGGGATACAAGGTTAGATTTGAGAATGATGAGTGCATCATCTTCGATAGGAGTGGTTGCAATAGGAAGATAACAGTAGTCAAGATGACAAACAATTAGATGTTTCTATTAAGAATGCAAAGTGAGCTCGTAGCAACGTTCAAAATAATGATGGTAGATGAGCCTACTCTTTGGCATCTTAGGTATGGACATTTGAGATTTGAAGGGTTGAACCTTATTTATAAGAATCCCATACTGAAGGAGATGCCCCTTATAGAATAGCCAAACAAGGTGTATGAAAGATGCATATTGGGGAAGCAACATAGGAGTGCATTTCCCATGGGTAAGGCATGGAGAGCTAGAGCTCCATTAGAGCTGATCCATTCAGATTTATGTGGTCTAATGAAGACCCCCTCCCTATCCAAAAATGTCTATTTCATGACATTCATAGATGAATACATTCGATAGATATGGGTGTACTTGAAGAACAAATCAGAAGCATTTGAGATCATCAAGCATTTCAAGGCCATGGTGGAGAAGAAAAATGGCCACTACATCAAGATTTTGAGGATGTATAGAGGGGGAGAGTATTTATCCAATAAGATCATGAAGTTTTGTAAGAATCACATCATAAAAAATCAATTTAAATCTAGGTATACACTGCAATAAAATGGTGTGGTCGAGAAAAAGAATAGGACCATCCATTAGATGACAAGGAACATGCTAAAGGCAAAAGGTTTATCTAATGATTTTTTGGATAAGGTTATAACAATAGTTGTGTACTTGTTAAACATTTGTCTAACAAAGAGTGTAAGGGATTGAATCCCTCAAGAAGCATGGAGCAATCGAAAACCAAGTATTGAACACTTTAGAGTGTTTGATTATGTAGCATATGCACACATGCCAAAGAAAAGAAGAATAAATGGGATGATAGAGATGAGAAGCATATTTTCATAGGGTATAGTGACCAATCAAAAGCATATCGACTGTATAATCTCATCACCAAAAATCTCATAATCAGTTGAGATGTTCAATTCATTGAGCATGATTCTCGAGAAAAGAGATAAGGAGAAGACCCTGTTGAAACAAGCGCTGATGGACCCTTCATTGAATCTGAAATAGTAGCTGATATAGATATAAATGCACTTACTTGGACCCCTATTTCACATAGATTTGATTCATCTAGTGGTAGCAGCCATCAAGGAGGTCAAGGAGTTGTTCAAGAGTCTACATCATCCTCTTCCAACTCAAATCAACACCAATTAAGGACAAGAATCTTGCAATAAGTCTATGACCAGTCAAGGTATGAGTAAAAAAAGGATGAAACAATGAATTATGCACTCTTTCTATCAGTTGATCCAATCTACTTTGAAGAAGTAGTCAAGGACAAGTGGTGTGATTCTATGGACAAAGAAATGCATGCCATAGAGAGAAATGATACAAGGGAATTAGTTGACCTAACAAAAATAAAATAGGTCATAGGAGTTAAGTAGGTATACAGGAAAAAACTATTCTTAAAGACAAGATAGAGAGGCATGTGGGCAAGGCTAGTGGTGAAGGGATACAAGCAAAGACTCAAATGTGATTATAATGAAACTTTTGCACCCATATCAAGGCTAGAAAGTGTAAGGACAATCATAGCCATTACTACCCAAAACAAGTGGAAGGTGCATCAAATGGATGTAAAGTTAGCATTCTTGAATAAAGTGCTAGAAGAAGAAGTCTATGTGGGACAACCACCCATATATGAGATTGTCAAGTATGAGAAAAAAATGTATAGGTTGAAAAAGGCATTGTATGGGCTCAAGCAAGTCCCAAGAGCATGGTATAACTATATAAATTCATGCTTGTTGAGCAACAATTCTAACAAGAGTGCAAGTGAACCTACACTGTACATCAAAACATGCAAATAATGTATGATGATTGTTGTATTATATGTGGATGATCTAATATTCACCTGCAATGTAAATCAGTCCATTGAAGAATTCAAAACAATCACGAAAAATGAGTTTGAAATGATTGATTTGGGCTTCTTGAAGTTCTTTCTCAAGATAGAAGTCAAGCAAATGGATGAATCCATATTCATATACCAATCTAAGTATGCAAAAGAGGTTTTGAAAAGGTTAAAGATGCTAGACAAACAAGTTGAGATAAGCCTTATGTTATGCAAAGATGAATACAGCAGCAATGTAGACCCCAGACGCTATAAGAGCCTAGTGGGAAGCCTAATGTATTTGACTACAAAAAGGCTATAAATATTCATAGAGATGCTAAAGGAGACACATTGGAAAGCGGACAAGATGATATTGAGGTATGTGAATGGAACAAGAGATTATGGTGTTTTGTATGGAGTAACAGATGAGTTTTAGCTTGTTAGTTATACAGACAATGATTGGATAGGAAACCTTGATGATCGAAAGAGCACCTCTAAGTATGTATTTTATCTTGAGTCAAGAGCCATATCTTGGGCTTCAAAGAAACAATCAATAGTGTCACTTTCTACAGTTAAAGCAGAGTATATAGCAGCTAACACAACAACATGCCAAGCTATATGGTTGAGAAAAATACTTTCTGATTTGCATGAGGAGCAATAAGGAGCTTTTACAATCTATTATGACAATGTATCATCCATAACATTGTCAAATAACCCCATACTTCATTGTAGGATTAAACACATTTCAATTAGGTATCAAATAAGTTATGAGTTAGTTGAAAATCATGTCATAGAGCTTAGTTTTTACAAGTGTGATCAGTAGCTAGTTGATATTTTTACCAAACCATTGCCTAAAGACACTTTTATGCACCTAAGAGGAAAGTTAAAGGTCATAAATACAACAACATTAGGCTTACATAGTGTTATGATAGCTCTAGAGTCTTACAACAGAGTTACAAACTCAAACAATATAGTTGTGGACTCCTACAACACATCTACAGACTCCATCAGTACATTGACGGACTCCATTAGCAAATATATGGACTCCATCAGTATGCTTGTGGACTGCTACAAAAAATCTATGAACTCCATTAGAAAAACTATGGACTCCTTGAGAGAAATTACAGACTCCATCAAAAAATCTATGGACTCCATCAACAGAACTATGGATTCCTATAACACATATATGAACTCCATCAGAAAAACTATTGACTCCATCAACAAAGCTACAGACTTCAGTTATGAACCTCTGAACATGCATAAAAAGGATGCAGAAGCATTTGGTATGTTAAAGAAAGAAGTTATGAAGAGGTTTTGGAGACTGATAAGAGTCTAAATGACCATGGTAGGAAGGTCAAAAATAAGGGAGAGTGTTAAAATAGTATTTTTTTAATTTCTACTTAACCCAACCAACTCCAAAACACAAAATATGCAACAACCAATAAAATTAAATTTTTTTCTTTTAATTTTCAAATTTGGAGCCCATTTTGTTTTGGGAGAAAAATATATGGAGTAGGTAAGAAAGTAGGTAGGTGTAGAATGAATGTGCAGTAGGGAAAGAGGAGAATGTGTAGTAGCAGAATAGATATTCAATGCAACAACAACCTGTAACAGAGTAGCAGTCCATAGCAAGGGAAGAGAGAGAGAGAGAGAACTACACCCTATAAGAGGAACAGGGGTTTGTGAGAAAAATAGAGAATGTGTAGCAGAAGATAGTTGGACCAGAGCAGTCTGTAGAAAGAGGAGAAAATAGTCTGTAGAAAAAGGAAAAATAGAATAGGGAACAAAACAGGTTATTTTTTTGAGTTATTTTTTAAAACAACAATTTTATATGTAAACAATTTCAAAGTTTCTTGATGTGTGTGTGTGTGTGTGTGTGTGTGTGTGTGTGTGTGTGTGTGTGTGTGTGTGTGTGTGTGTGTGTGTGTGTGTGTGTTTGTTTATTCCTCCACATTCTTTTTCTCCTGCTTTATTTTTCAGTTGTTTATTGTTGTTCACCTAGGTCTTTCATTTAGTATTATTCTCTGCATTTATTTTTGTTAAAATTCTCTCCTACATAGCAAATAGTGTTGTAGGTTTTTCCAACATCTACTGTGGAAAGCCCACAAATTTTACTTATCCTACTAGTATCATAGGATTATTAAAAAAATATATATTAAAATTATTGTCTAAACTGTATACCTCGATTACATTTTTATTTAGTCACTGCCAAATAATCGAAGCTAACATGCTAAGGAGCCAATAATTCTCACCATGAGAGATGTCATGATGCGCTTTGTGCTCCTTTTATTGACATATTATAATTTTTTTTCTTGCATTTTAATCAAATAAAAAATTTATTTAAAAAAAACAAAAAACAAAAACAAAACAAAACACTTTTTAATGTATGGTTTAGATATTGATTAGCATCTACTAAATGTAGTTTTAGAGTTATTAAATCAGTTAAATGAAGGTGTGAAGGTATTTGTCATGTGAGTAGAAATTTTAATCTAAGAAATGATAAAAGCTCGTCATGGGAGTAGAACTCTTAATGTAAATAAGAAAGGATAGAAGCATGGAGGTATTGTTCAGTAGACTAGAACTTCCAACATTAACATCAATAATGAAAGATTATGATCAAATCCTCTACCATTAAGGAAAAAGGAGAGATAGAAAGTAAAAGAGGAGACAATGTTATTCTTGTTTATTATCAAATGATTTTTTTTTTAGCAAAAATAACCATGCGCCATTTTCAGTAAATACTTTTCTTTCTTAATTAAATCTTCACCATGAGTCTTCGATGTCGATGATTATACTAAGAATACATTAATGGAATTCAATATATACCAAACCGTTGGATATACGTTGGTGGTGTTAGGTGCTTAAATGTGAACCAAATCAATTTTAAACATTTTTTAATTCAAATGAGCAAAAACATATTTTATTCATGTTTTGTTAAAAATATTAATGGGGGATACATTCCATTTTACAATTTTTCCTCAATTAAAAAAACACTAATTAGATTTAAAGGGTTGATCTTACTTTCAAGTGGAAAGGTATATATTTATCCAAACTTTCAATGATGAAAAGTTGTAACAAATAATTGCACTTCAGTTGATAACAATAACTTAAGTATATATCATTAAAAAAATATGTTGATTATATATCTTTTCAATTTTTAGGATGTGTTTGAATTATTTGGAACTTGTAACACTTGAGTTTGCTGGTTGTATGAATGTATTTATGATTTTTAATTGTAAAATATTGTAAATATTTTTTAAATATTATGTGAAATGAAAGGGAAAATTTTTGGTGGACTATTATTTTTTTTCAATGATTACAAAACTATTTATCAATGATTATACAAATATACATTTACTCCATGTTATTTATTTTTTTAAAAATGATTCATATAAATTTTGAATGATAATGCTGAAGTTATAATTATATAATTGTTATAAATATTTTATCTGAGAAATAGGTTTGACCATCAAATTTAATTTTTATATGGAAGAAATGATCAAACTAATTATGCTTAAGATAGTGTTTTGAAAGTGAATTTGGGTAGAAAATAAATGAGAATGTTTTTTCGTTAATTAAGAGACATCATGTGCCACATGTATTTGGATAGACAAGATCCTCATTTTCCATAATTTTAAGATTATCTCTTTCTATTGTACCAATCAAATATTTTGGGTGCCACAATTAAATAACTTAAACATTAAAAATTAGAGAATAGTATTTTAATATTTCAATACTTAGTGGAATATTTGGGTGCCACAATTAAATAACTTAAAAATTAAAAATTAGAGGATAGTATTTTGATATTTCAATGCTTAGTGACTCCTCTAGTATTCATCCTAAAGGTTGTTGATCTGGACCAATAAACATAGTTAATATATTATTGTTGTTAGTTTCACTTGCATAGTCAAAATATTACCTTTTTTAATTAAATCATCACCTACGAAAAATGAAATAAATACTTACACAAAAAATATTTTTATATAAAAAATCACATAATATCATAATACAATAAATCATTATAATGCCTTAATCAACCCAACAAAATAAAAGTATTGTAGTTGATCATGTGTACAAAATGCCCTTATTTATACCAACAATAATTATGCTACAATCAAATGTTTTTATGATATTAAAGATACAACTACATGTGTTATGATTTTAAATATTACGCAAGTGTAATGTCCACATGGATTGAAACTCTAAAGGTCTAAAATAAAATATGAAGTCATAAAAACAGATAAATGCTAATTTACCCAATACTACTAAAATCTATTAATTAGAATGTTAGTAAAATATAATTGTTTTAACCAAAAATATTTAAGAAGAGGAAGAATGTAACAATATAGAAAAAAATTTATCCCTATTTCAATTGAATTCAAAGAATAAAAAGATTATTGTCCCTATATTTAGGATAGAGTATAATGGAAGAAATAAGATAATTTGTATTTACATTTATTTATATTTGCATTGTTTGTTGTGATTTTAAAGAAAAAGTAATTGAGGGTCAATGGGTCCCTAAACCTTTTATTAATAAAAGAATGAGATTACAAAAACTATAACTTCATCATGGTAGACCAAGTTCACATGATCATAGTAGACCAAACATTACCAAGATAGGCCCTCAACCATAAAGAAAACCAAACCAATCTATGTAAATACCGATCCATCAAGGTGCTCCCATTACCATGGGCTCACCATAACACACAAAAAAAATATTATGTCCCTCCCTCACCACTCATGTTGTGAGAGCGAAGAGTCTTGGAGGATGATACTGAGGAGACTAGCCCTTTCTTCATGTTACATAAAATAATCCAATCTTCTCTAACCCACAAGTTTCATGAGTCAACCCCACAAGAATTTTGGGGGATACTAGAAGAAACTTTGTAGTGTACTAAAACCACTTTTGTACCTAAATCTTTAATATCATCCATAATCTTCACCTTAGCAATCAACGAAGATACAAAATTCACATCTAGACTCCCAACATTAGACATAACCTTAGGTATAAATTATGCCATCCCTCTCGTGGGTGAATCTAGAGTAATGGTTGTAAATACTATGAGATGGGTGGAAGTGGCATCCTTCCACCAAGAAGATTCTATATTTTTCTTGGAGCTATGTTAATTCGCAACAACGTGCTCTTTTTCAAAACACCTTAGACATCTAAAAGGTAGTCCCTCATAATTGAGAGTTTGAATCCAACAATCATCCTTAACTTGAACAACTTGATAGTATCTGGAAGGTCCTAAAAATATCCATGCAGCCCAGGATACTTGTGAAGGTAGTATGATGAAATTTTTAATTAAAAACATCCACCACCATCAACTCACCCAAGGCACTACCAATAGTCAGAAGGCAAGAATCAACCCATAATTGAAGAGGAAGATGGGGCAACCAAAGCCAAATAGACTTGCTGGTGAGAATTTACAATAAAGGATTTAATGCAGGAAACCATGGCTTCATGAAGAGAAGACGTTGGTCCCAACTCTAGGACTTATCTTGGAACAACTTATTTCGATCTTTTAGACATTCAAACATCACAATGAAAAAACCCCTAGCATTAGGATAACTCTCTAAGCTATCCACTTTAAATGGCCACTACAAATCAGAGACCCGTTTATGCAAAGCAGGCAGAGTTGGCCAGAACTAGTTGAATCTGTAGATCAAATCCACAGTTGCGAATCAATCCTCACTTTAAAGCACCTTTTCTAATGCCTCATCTCCAAAAGAGATTGAGGGACTGGTCATTGTAGCTCTCATAGGCTTCACTTCCACATTTCGCATTCTCTCCAATTGAGAAGATACTTTAATGAAGGATTTGCCCCCACTCTCTGCTGGCATTCTCAACCCTACCAAACTCAAAGTGTTCCCAAAAGCGACAGAAGGCACTACATGGCTGCCATTTGTGTCCAACGAAGACCCTAATAATCTCCTCTAAAACTTTACCAGTGCCTCCCCTGCTTGCTCAAGAGTACATACTGGATGTCTCCCTGCCAAACCTTCTGTCTGCACTGCAGCTACCTTGACAAACTCTTCCACCGCCTTCCCTAAACAAACTATCACCAGATTCAAAAGCCTAATAGTCACCGACTCATGAACTATTGTACCATAATTCATTGTGAAATTTAATAATTATAAATACATATATTAATCAATAAATTAATTGATTGTTGTAAAATTAATTTATTATAATCTATCAGTCTCCAATTAACAAACAGTATCGACTTGTCGCATATTAGACATTAACCAAAAAAAATCCTATAATATTATTGTATTTCCACCTTATCGAACATAATTTCTTCCTAACCATGATGTGATAAATTAACGCGGTAATCATAATCTGCCGCCCTTGTCATCTCCAGCCCGAACCCATAAAAAATCTAGCTTTGACAATTTCCACCTGTAGAAGGACACGAGTTTGTCGAGTTCTTAGAAAACTCTTCGGCGGTAGAATCAAAATAGAATAGCAAGGATGGTAAGAGACTTTAAAATTAATATCAGAGCTAGAATATGACAGAATATGTTTTCTCTACTGCAACGAAATCCGTTTTGCAAAGGAAAACATATAAAACGAACGATGCGTTTCACCATTTTAGAGCAGTACTTCTTTACCATTCAAATTCACAGCGATTTGGAGCAAATACCAAAACCAGAGGAGCTTTGGTAGCTAAAGTATACGCCATGCCGGGCCTTGGAATTCTTGCGGGAAGTACCGTTACTATAATTGTGTTTGCTTACAAATTCATGTCATGCTTTCAGTACTATTTGCTGGACATGGTAGGAAATTGGATTTCTTTAAATTATCTTTTGATCATGCATTCAGGAAATGAGAAACAAAGTGAGAAATAAATATATGAGTCATCTATGGCGGTTGATTTAGGGGTGGATTCAGTTAAAATGCGCAATGCATAATTTAGAGGTTTAGTGTCCTCTAACATTATATTTTAGGAATTTATTATGAATTTCAACTCTTTTACATCTTAGGGTTGTAAAGACCATCAAAATAAATTGAAGTTTTTTTTGGCATCTTTTAATGAGGTTTTTAAAGATTTTATGCAAGTTCAATTTAAATTGAGACTTAATTACTTTCAATTTATCATTGGTTCAATTAAGGAACAAACCTCTTCAAGTATTTTATAAAAAATGTATTTTCTACAATACTTATAAAAAACATCATCTCCATACAAATTTACAAAAAAAACATTGATTTTATATATACAAGTGTACTCCCTCATTTATTTTAATTTTATCAAATTCAAGTTATCTTTTGATATTTAATTTCACATATAGACATTATCTAATTTAACATTATTATAGGGTTTTTTTATGGAATACTTCGTATTATTGGAACTTTATTCCAAAAGCAAAGTGTGTTTTACACATCAAGGTATATTTTTCTTCTCATTTTAATAATCTTATTTCTAGATTAAAAGGGGGAGGGGCAAAATGTATTCACTTAAATTTCATATTGAATACTTAAAAATATTAATTTGGATTCACTTTAACTTTAATTCATATGAGCATTTAATCTAAACTTATTTCGCCACCTCAATCTATTGTAAATACATATTAAAAACTATCATTTTATAAGATGTTATCTTATATCTAAAGAAATGTTCTTAATAGCTAAAAACTCTTCTATGAATCTATATGGACATCTCAAATCCTGAAATGTACATGTCTCCCTTTAAGATAGGATTAACCAATAAGGGACAATTGATCCAAGTGGATCCATGTACCATTCTATTTTTTAAAAAAGTCTTAAAATTATATTTGAATCATTTTCACATCCTAAAATTCATCAAGAGCTTTCTAGCGCTTCTTTCGGAATGAAAAATGGAGTCCGGATGCTCAAGATATAGCTAGTTAAAGAAATCGAGTGGCGAAAGTGACGTGGCATTATTTAAATATGCCAAGTGGACCAATAGCCATTTGACACATGGAAAAATAATTCATGTGCAAAAAAATTTTGGTTTGGTGTTTTTATTCATATGTTATTTGAGAAAATTTCAAATATTTATTACTTTGAAACAAGGTGCCAAAGGCCAACTTGCACAAACTACCACGTCACCTGCCACATCACCCCACCAATCATGCAATGACCAAGTCTAAATGGTGGCCTAAGTTGGTTCCTAAGTCTTGGCATTTGAAAAGGGGATCAACTTGTCTATTTTAAGCATTGAAAACCGTCATACCCAAAACATGTGAGACAAAGAAAAGTCAAAGGCAGCCAAGGAGGAAGACTGGTGGTTCTCAAGTGCCTAGAAAGGAGGCTGATGGTTTTGAACCCTGCACCTTTGGTGCAAAAGGATAAGGCTTTGACCACTTCAGTATGGAGGTTGAAGTGTTATAAAAGGGATGAAATTCTACTTAAAAAATAACAAGAAGCTGACTGTGTCAAGAGATTTAAGAATATTAGAGTCTTATTATTGCTTTGTACGGCCTTGGGCCATTCTTTTCAAATTTGAGAGATATATTTACAGGCAAACAGAGATCAGAGAAGGTGAATTAAATATTTTTATTGATTTTGGAAGCTATTTGTTGCACAAAATTAATGAAAATAGTCCTCACTACAAACAGACCTAGAGTCGTAGGCTATTGAAGCTGAACTCCATTATTAATTTGCTGGTGAATTCTTTTAATTTTCTATGATTATTATATAATTTTGATCTTCATTTAAATTTTTATTTTAATTTATTTATACAAAATTAAATAAAAAAGCGAGAAATTGAAGGTTCTCTTAAACGTGAAAAAGTGTTTTTTGGATGTAGTACAATTGTATTTTCAATTTACAGATCAAATTTTTGGTATCAGAGTAGTTGTTATTTAACAGTGATTGATAGTGTATGTTGACAAGATCTAAATCCCAAAAGGGTGAAGAAAAACTCGTTGAGTATAATCCAGAGATTGGTTCAAGGCATGCTTCAAGGATGACCGAAGAAGAGATGGAATCCAAAAAAGCTTTCCACCGAGCTTTCATAGACATGAGAAGCATGGTTGAGGAACTATACCATGACAAACAAAGGAAATCTGAGAATGAAAAAGAAGGTGATTCATGAGAATCAAAAGGTAAAGAACCTGAAAAAACTTCTTCATCAGACGACGGTAAAAAAATTGTGGAATCTCTTGCTTCACTAAAATTGGATATTAAGTTTGAATTACCAATGTTTAATGGCAATGTTAATACCAAAAAGTTGGATAATTGGGTCAAGCAGATTGAAGTTTATTGTAGGGTCCAAAAGATAGCATGGGATGAGTTAAAAATTCATTTGGCTACTCTTCGTATGGGAGGCACAGCTCTCATCTAGTAGGAGAGTAAGTTGAAGGACGCTGAGCTTTAAAAAGTTAACTCAATTTCTACTTAGAATTAATTAATTGGCGTAAGTTTAATACCTGTCCTTTATTTTCTCCAATGTCCATAGTCCTTTAGCACTTTATCACTATTATGACATTATTATGTCATCCCTCAAAAGTGTGCCTTCATACATGGGATAAACTACCACTACTCCTATTGAACAGATAAGAAACATTACCAACTTTTACAATCTCATATACCCTTGAAATATTGACCAAAGTATTAAACTTACCAAAAGGAAGAAACGTCTTCAGTTTCTTGGAAATATCAATTTACAAAATGTTAGGAAATGTAGAAATGACATTATAGAACACACATAAACAAAGAAAGCTGAGCTTTAAAAAGGTAACTCAATTTCTACTTAGAATTAATTAATTGGCGTAAGTTTAATTCCTGTCCTTTATTTTCTTCAATGTCCATAGTCCTTTAGCACTTTATCACTATTATGACATTATTATGTCATCCCTCAAAAGTGTGCCTTCATACATGGGATAAACTACCACTACTCCTATTGAAAAGATAAGAAACATTACCAACTTTTACAATCTCATAAACCCTTGAAATATTGACCAAAGTATTAAACTTACCAAAAGGAAGAAATGTCTTCAATTTTTCAGAAATATCAATTTACAAAATGTTAGGAAAGGCAAAAATGACATTATAGAACACACATAAACAAAGATGGAAATTATGTTTGTAATGTTATAATATTGTAAAAGTTGGCAATGTTTCTTATTTGTTCAATAGGAGTAGTGGTAGTTTATCCCATGTATGAAGGCACACTTTTGAAGGATGACATAATAATTTCATAATAGAGATAAAGTGCTAAAGGACTATAGACATTGGAGAAAATAAAGGACAGGTATTAAACTTACGCCAAAATAGCAAAAGTTTTAAAAGGCGATTTATAGTGTGTATTTGGTCAATATTTTAAGGGTGTATGAGATGAAGTCAACATTTTTAAATCCTAAAAGTTGCTTAGTCACCGTTGGAATTCAAATATTTGAATTTATGAGGGAAGACCAATCTATAGTTTTAAAAGGAGATTTGTGGTCAAAAGTTTTAAAAGGAGATTTATAGTGTGTATTTGTTCAATATTTCAAGGGTGTATGAGATGAGGTCAACATTTTTAAATTTTAAAAGTTGCTTAGTCACAGTTGGAATTCAAATATTTGAATTTATGTCTGAAGACCAGTCTTTAGATTGAAGTTTATTGCAGGGTCCAAAAGATAGCACGGGATGAGTCAAAAATTCATTTGGCTACTCTTCGTATGGGAGGCATAACTCTCATCTGGTAGGAGAGTAAGTTGAAGGAAGCTGATATTTAAAAAGGTAACTCAATTTCTACTTAGAATTAATTAATTGAAGAGCTCCCAAAGTAATTATATCCTTTAGGCTATATGCAACAAGCCATGATGAATTGGCAATGTTTCAGACAAGGAAAAGGCCAAAATGTTCAAGATTATACACAAGAATTTAGGGAAAAATCTTTACTTTTGAATGTTCCTCTATACACACAAGAAACATTGCTAAAATATATAGGTGGGCTACATAGTTACTTAAGACATATGATTCTTATATTCAATCCCACTAATTTAGATGCAGTATGTGTTCAAGCCACCCATTTAGAGGCTAAAGAAAAATAATCAAAATAATATTTTCCTAAAAGTAAGTAGTCTAATGTTAAGCAATCCAAAGGGGAAAGTTCATCAGAAAAGGGTAAATAGAAATCCACTTTTAATGTTAAAAAAGAAGAAGAAGAAAAACCATTTTGTAATCATTGCAAGAAAAATCATGATGAGTCTAAGTGTTGGAAACTACATCCAGAGTTAAGGCCTAAGAGATTTCAAAAGAAAGAAAAGAAGGATAATGCTATGGTTCAGGACTTAGGTTCAGATTTAAGTGCTGAAACTAAGATCACAGCTATGGGATTACATAATGATTTTTCTCTTTCATTTCTAACATTAAGTCATCAAATGATGCATATTATTCTAAATAGAATTATGTGCATGTTGATAAGAAAAGAAATGAATTGTTCCACATTAGAGTTGTTTCAAAACACACTAAGATTGACACTCTATTTGATAGTGGTTCACAAGAAAATTTAATTTCTGAAGAGGTTGTTAAGAAGCTAGGCTTACAAACCAATCCCCATCCGAAGCCTTATCCACTAGGTTGGGTGTGTGACAATGCGAAGCTAAAAGTCTCACAAACTTGTACACTAAGGGTTTCCATCACATCTAAGTTCATAGATGAGGTTGAGTTGGATGTTGTTCCATTGGACATATGTGGGATTGTTTTGGGAAGCCCATATCTTTATGATAAAAAATAAATCTTTTATAGAGAGGAGAATAAGTACGTGCTTGTTAAGGATGGCATTGAATATATAGTTGGAGCACATCACATTAGAACAAGTCTTTCCTTGGTTCCAGTAAGGCAAATGAAAAGACTAGTTAATTTAAACAAGATTTTGTATCTCATGTTGATCAAGTCTAAGGAAAAAGAATATTCTCAGTCTTTGGAAATGTGTGATCTTAGACACAAGAATGAATTGGTTGAAATCATTTATACTTACAATGATGTATTTTAGGATCCTAAGAGCTTACCCCCTAAAAGGGGAGTTCAACATGAAATTCAATTATTGCAAAATTCTCCTCTCCCTAACATTGGCATGTACAGGTTACTAGTGGTGGAAAATGAGGAAATCAAAAAATAGGTAATGGATCTATTGGATAGAGGTGTTATTCATCCAAGTTCATCTCCTGTTGGTTCACCAATTATTTTGGTACCAAAGAAAGATGTCACTTGGCAAATGTGTGTTGATTTTCGTGCTTTAAACAAAATTACTATTAAGAATCGTTACCCTCTTCCTTGTATTGATGATTTTTTGGATCAATTAAAACATGTTATTTATTTCACTAAGCTGGATTTGAGAAGTGGATATCATCAAGTAAGAATTAATGAAGGTGATGTGTGGAAAACCGCCTTCAAAACAAAACAGGGATTGTTTGAATGGCTTGTTATGCCTTTTGGGTTGTGTAATGCCCCGACTACATTCTTGAGATTGATGAATGATGTTTTTAGATAGTTCTTTGATGATTTTGTTATAGTTTACTTAGATGATATATTGATTTTTAGCAAGTCTTGGAAAGAGCATGTGATCCATATTAAGAAAGTCATGGATGCATTACGAAGGGAAAAACTTTATCTAAAAATGTCAAAATGTGAATTTGGCAAGACCTCTTTGATATACTTGGGTTACATTGTAGGACATGGTAAATTGAAAATTGATCCTAGAAAAGTGGTAGTGATTGTTAATTTGCCTACACCCACTAACATAACTGAGGTTAGAAGTTTTCTTGGTGCAGTACAATTTTGGTGAAAGTTTATTGCTCAATTTTCATATATTGCATCACCTTTGCATTCTTTGACAAGTGTGAAATAGGTCTTTCAATGGGGAGGCAAACATCAAAAAGCCTTCGACACTTTGAAATAAAATATAAGTACTGCTCTGGTCTTGGCACTTGCTGATATACAACAACCATTTGAGAACGAGACAGATGTAAGTGAGTATGCTATGGGAGCTATTTTAATGCAAGGTAAGAAACAAGTTTGTTATCATTTTGAAACCTTTACAAGTGCAGTAAGAAAATATCCAACCTATGATAAGGAATTGTATGCATTGGTTCAAAGTGTTAAAAAATGGAAACATTACTTAATGGGCAAAGAAACAATAATACATATAGATCATCAGCCCTTGTAGTATCTCCAATCACAAACCAAACTATAACAGTCTAGACATTTTTGTTGGATGGGTTTCTTGCAACAATTTCATCTTGTGATCAGGTATAAAAAAGGTATTCAGAATAAGGTTGCAGATATGCTATCTAGGCCTCCTATGGTTGTTGAATCTATTCTTTTACAACATGGTTCTTTGTCTCATGAAAGTTATAAAGAACACTATGTGAATGATCTTAATTTTTAGGATGTTTATAAAGACTTGATGAGTAGTATACAAGTAGAAGAATTAGACTATCATGTACACAATGATCTTTTGTATCATTTGGGTAAATTATGTATTCCTCAAAATGAGAAGGTGTACATGATTAGATAAGCACATACTTCTCTTATTTCTAGTCATTTTAGAGTTGCTAAAATGGCTGCACAATTGAAAATGTATTGTTACTGGCCTCATATGCAGGAAAATGTTGCCAGATATATAAAGGGATGTACCCTTTGTGCCACAAGTAAACCTAGTAATAGGAAACTGGGACTTTATACTCCTCTACCTATTCCTACTCACCCCTGGGAAAGTATCTCCATGGATTTTGTGGGGGGGTCACCTATGACACAAAGAAAACATGACTATTTATATGTGGTTGTGGATAGATTTAGCAAAATGTGTGTTTTGATTCCTTGCACTAAGCAAATTACTGGTGAAGGCACTGCACATTTATTCTTTAAACATGTATGGGTTCATTTTGGTTTGCCTACTTCAATTAATTCTGATCGGGATTCTCGATTTATTAGGGAGTTTTGGTCAACTTTGTGGGGACTAATGGACACTAAATTAAAAAAGATCACTGCATTTCATCCACAAACCGACAGACAAATAGAGGTTGTGAACTACACTATGGTACATTTTCTTAGGGGTTATAGCAATAAACATCCAAAGTTATGGAATGAACAATTGTGTTACATACATCATGCATATAATTAGACACTTCATTCTTCTACTATGAAATCTCCATTTGAAGTTTGTTATGGATACTTGCCTAAATCTCCTCTAGATGTTTACTATGGACATGATACAACTGTTGGTGAACCAAAATAAGCCATTCAAGCCAAGAAGTTCATTGAACAAATACAGCTCATACATCAGACTATTCGTACTCAATTGGAGAAAAGTCAAGCCAAGTACAAAGCTAGGCATGACAAACATTGAAATGATCACTAATTTGTTGTAGGTGATATGGTATGGCTTCATATTAGTAAGGAAAGACTGACAGGTGAAGGTAAAAAGTTGAAACCAATCTGGTATGGTCCTTTTCGAATAATAGAAAAAATTAGCACAAATGCTTTTCGATTAGATTTACCATCTTACATGCAGATTTATTCAGTTGTAAATGTGGAAAATATAAAATTATATGAGCCTCCAATGATAATTGATCATGATGAAAATGTATCCATTCCTTCCGTTGATGATTTTTCTCTTGAATATCTAACAAAATTGCAGGAAGATACTATACTTGACAGGAATATGCAGACTTCATGAAGAGGTAATTTTGAATATCTTCATGTTGGCCTCAAAGGGATGCACCCAATCAAGACTAGATGGATGGAAGTCAAAAAGGTGAGGGAAAAATACGCTCACCTCATTACCAATTAATTTCAACTTTTGGAGGTCCAAAAGTTCCCAGTGGGGAGGAATGATCCAAGTGGATCCATGTACCGTTCCATTTTTTTAAAAAAGTCTTAAAATTCTATTCAAATCATTTGCACATCATATAATTTGTTGAGAGCTTTCTAGCACTTCTTTCAGAATGAAAAATGGGGTCTAGATGCTCAAGATATAGCTAGTTTAAGAAATTAGGTGGCGAAAGTGATGTGGCATTGTTTAAATATGCAAAGTGGACCAATAGCCATTTGACATGTGGAAAAATAACTTGGGTGGAAAAAATTTTGGTTTTGTGTTTTTATTCACATGTTATTTGAGAAATTTTCAAACGTTTATCACTTTGAAACAAGGTGCCAAAGGCCAAGTTACACAAGCCACCATGTCACCTGCCACGTCACCCCACCAATCATGCAATGACCAAGTCTAAATGACAGCCTAAGTTGGTGCCCTAAGTCTTGGAATTTGAAAAGGGGATCAAATTGTCTATTTTAAGCATTAAAAACCATCATACCCAACACATGTGGGACAAATACAAGTCAAAGGCACCCAAGGAGGAAGACCAGCGGTTCCCAAGCGCCTAGGAAGGAGGCCAGCAGTTTTGAACCCTATACCTTTGGCGCAAAAGGATAAGGCTTTGACCACTTCAGCTATGGAGGTTGAAGTGTTATAAAAGGGATGAAATTCTACTTGAAATAGAACAAGAAGCTGACTGTGTAAAGAGATTTAAGAAGGTTAGTGTCTTATTATGGCTTTGTATGGCCTTGGGCCATTATTTTTAGGCTTGAGATATATATTTATAGGCAAAAAAAGATCAGAGAAGGTGAATTTAATATTTTTATTGATTTTGGAAGCCATTTGTTGCACAAAATTAATGAAAATTGTCCTCACTTCAAATGGACCCGAAGACGTAGGCTATTGAAGCCGAACTCTGTTATCAATTTGATGGTGAATTCTTCAAGTTTTCTTTGATTATTAAGTAATTTTGATCTTTATTTAAATTTTGGTTTTAATTTCTTTATACAAAATTAAACAAAAAAATGAGAAATTGAAGGATCTCTTAAACGTGAAAAGTGTTTTTCGAATGTACTACAATTATATTTTCAGTTTACAGATCAACAATAGTGGTAGTAGGTTTTTGACCTCAGTGGAAGAATCTCATCCTTCATCCTAGTAATGATCACTTTTTAAATGTAAACTCTCCCTTACATTTTTGCTTTGTATTTTTATAATATATACCATGAGATTTTTTTATTTTGGATTGTTATAAAGACACATTCAACTCACCTATTCTACCACTTGTAAATTTTATTATTGAAACACACTTACAATGTTACACACTGAACAAAGTTTATAAATTCTTTTTAAATGTAATTTTAATCATTTCATGTAGTCCTTAACCAAGTCAATTTTTTTTTATCCAAGTCAAATTGGGTATTGTCAAGAATTAAAGCTATCTATAAATGCATTCATTTAGAAAAATGATCTATAATTGGGTTTGATTTCCTTCTTTATAGGATTGGATATGTAAGCAATGATTAGTCATCACATGGGTGATTGTGGTCAACTCAACCTATTACACTTCCTCTTTTCTATTTATAGGTTTTAACTATTGTAAGACATATTAGAGTTTTAAATTTGAATAAGTCATTTCTAGGTCTTTTACATGCATTTGGATGTTAAATATGTGCACATAAGAGTGTTTCCAACTATCATAGATGATTGAACCCCAATTTTTCTAATTTTTAACAATGGACAAAATCAACTAGTAGAAAAAAATAGTGCCAATTGATTATGTCCCATTTTGGATGATTATGTCATGTTGGCCAATTTGGATGAGCTTCTGGATGGAATGAGTGGTCTAAAGATCTCATATTGATTACAAAACTTTTAAAACACTTTAAGAAAGCTTAAAGTGTAATTTTTTAATCTTTAAAAAGTAAGTGTTGAATCAAGTTTAGAATTACAAAGAGAGAAGATCTAGTAGGTCTCCATGGTGTTCATAGAATTCAAGAAGCATGAAGCAGGTTTCCTCAAAGCCCTAGATATTTGAAGGGAGATAAAATGACTCACACAAGCCTAGATGAACCAAGTTGTCTTGAACATCACACATAAATAAATAGTTTAATTTACTTATGAATTTTATAAGTTGTCTTAGGAAACCTCACAGATCCAAAAGATCACTTGGAATCAACATCCATAGTGACAAGATTATCCTCTATAAATTTCATATCTTGATGAGCTTACTATCTCAAGATATAGAGATTCAAAGTTAGACTTGTAGAATGAGACATTTACAGGGACGTCAAGTTGAAGCTACAACAAGTAATCATTTATATTTAAAAATACTTAAATGTACATATAGACATCAAATTTGAGCCTCATAAAATAGTCATTTAGATTCAAAAGAAAAATCTGACGGTCTACATTCAATCTGATGGAAGATATAATGACACACAGAAAAGGACAAAGCTACTGGGTCCCAAAGATCTAAGTATACACGATAAATAAAGCATCAAAGATCAACAATAAGCGTAAAGTCAAAAGATCAGCATGAATGCATGGTTGACAAGTGTCAAGATCTTAAATACCTAAACAAAGATCTAATAGAGCATGGTGATTGATAAAGCCAGTGGGTCTAGGTAGATTGAAAGTACGTGATCCATCATGCAAATCAAATATGACAATGTGCAATACATCAAAAGGTCAATAGTTCCTAAGGGAAAATGCATGGGTGACAAGTGATTTAGGTGTGTTAAACTAGCAAAATATTTATGGCATGCATTCATTCATACATAGAAAGATCAACAGTGTGAGAAAGAGGTCAAAAGGTGAGAAGGATCTTGAGGAGAATGAGGATAGATATAAACCATGAAGGCAGACACATTGGATATAGATTCAACCACCTCAAGCAGGTAAAATGCATAAATGCGAGATCAAACATGATCTGGGCTGTCAAGAGCAAACTCTATGAGTTTGGCTAATGCCATTAAATATATTCAAAAGTTTTTTGAGAGATTCTAGAGATGGGAATTACTTTTCATTTAGACATAAGAATCCCTAACCTATATATATTCAATGATATCATGACTATATGAAAACCAATAAGGTGATTGGTTTTCATCTATAATAGATCTACATTCAAGATTCAGAGGTAATGATAGAATGGTGACTACACAAGGAATGTAAAAAATAACATCATGAGTAAGCTCAAGTAACTACCTAATATTGTGAAAAACATCAAGCATGATTAAGGAAAATAGTGAAGGACATTAATACAGAAGAACTCCCAAAGGATTCATGTAGCGGTGGGGATTACTTCTTGTAATTGGTCTTAATCTTCACATTCTCCATCATGTAAAAAAGATACAGTGTCATTAATGTAGGGATAAAGATGGTGGTGGATGTTGTTCTAAATATAATTGGGATCATTAATAACCCCTTCAATGCTAATTTCTCTCTCTCGCACCTTTTTTCTTCTTATAAATACTAGCTTTAAACTCTTGATTTGGATTCCCTCAGTTGGAGATAGTGAAGCTCTACCAAAATCACTTTATAAAACTCTTTTGAAACAATAAAAGATAGTTTTAGGTTCTAGTTTAATGCTAAGTGTACTTAATTAAAGTTTGATTTATAGAATTTATGTTACTTATTCATCATCTATAGGTCCTTCATGTACCTTAGTTTAAGACTACTAGTTTCTTGCAGGTTGTGTGAAGTGTTAGCTAGTGAGATTCTCTCTTGAAGTGTCATAAGTATGTAGTGTCTTACATAGACTTATTTATTCCTATCCTTCAAGTTGTAGGCTCTTTTTAACAATCATAAAAAATTCTCATATTTGGAACTCTATCATAGAATCTGATCAATCCTTGTCCCCGTTGTATTCATTAGTAGTCATGAAAGTGCCCAAGTTGAGAGTGGATCATTAAACATTTGGTGCATCACAACACTCAAAGTAGATTTTCATTCATGTATTTTATCCCCTTTTCATCCCAATAGATTAAAATTTAAGAAGAGAGATTAAAATTGGCATATATGAGGAGCTAGCCTCATTAAAAACCCTAGAGGTCTACCCCAAAACTAGGTAACCCATAGCCTAGGGTCATTCCTATGTTGGACTAGGTTTGGGTAGAGGACCTGAATAATCCTTTGCTCAGCTAGGATGCAACCTAGAAGCTCCAAAAGTTTTTGGCAAACATAGTGGGACACTTTCTCTTTGGCATAACCAAGTTCAAGGGTTGAGAAGAAGTATTTGAAGTAGAGGGAGACATCTATCACCATCATAGGTTGAATATTCTCCAAGTTGCAAAGTTCATGACATCATCTAGACATCACCTCTAATGTGAAAGGTTACTATAAGGTCAGTTAGTAAAGGTATTCCCTTTGAATTCATTGAGCTACCTTCTATTTCATATAGAAGATCAAGATTCAATATGATAAGTCCTTATCCCCAAAATAAATATTCATCTCCTAGTCATCATATTATTTTAAGTAGTACAACCCCCATTATACAAATCATAAGGCCCAGAATACAAGATTTTATAGCCTTTAATGGTGGTAACCCTCTTAACCTTTAACAACATGATGATATCCCTACTTTTTCTTTTAAAAGTATACCATACTTTATAGGAGAAAACTCCACTACCCCTATAGAGCACATAGTTGACATTGAAAACCTTTGTTCAATACATAATATTACGTAAGAAAATATAATCATGAGACTACTAGCCACATCCTTGAAAGTCAAAGATGTGAAATGGTACAAGGTTATAGTTCCTACCTTAATCAATACTTGGGATGAGTTTGGTGAGTGACTATGTAAACATTTTGAGGATAGAAGTGACCATGTGTCACTTATTGAACAGCTCACCTCAATCAAGAGGGAATCCTAAGAATCTATTATTGATTTCAACTATATATTTTAAAAAACTTAAGATAGGATCCTATCATTATTAAATGCATGCTCAACTATGTTATTTTTTACTATTTGAGAGCATTGAATTCATACATTATAGTCATGATCTAATCCATAGGTGGGACAACTCTACTTAGGGCTTATGAGATAGCTATAAGGGCATAAAATTGTTTGATATAAGTAGGGAAACTCATGCCAATACTTCTCATTCCATGTTTTATTGAGATCCAACCAACCTTACCTACTATTGCTCCATTTCCCACTTCAAACAATTTAACTCAACCTAATGATATTCAAGTGGATAAATTTGCAAGGATCGATAACTTATTGAAGGCATAAAACAACAAGCTAGTGGCTCTAGAGAGACAACAACAGACTTCATATAGGCCATACTAAGGTCCCTTCCAAACCCAATACCCTACTCAATCCTACAATAGACCCCTTTATCCATCAAATCAACAAGCCCAAGGCCAATTTACTCAAGGTAGATCTTTAAATAGTTATAACCCTACATCTAAAATTACTTAAAGAGCCTTGGTCCCCACTCAAAATAGCCTTTCATAAGAAGTTCAATGGCATTCCAATGAGATGGTAATGGCTATAAGTGGAGAAATGTATTAGGATTCTAGTTGGTAGCATGCTCCTTCATTCCAAGGCTATGACATAATGCCTCCTCTACCACAAGGCCCTCAAGTAAATCAAGATAGGATGCCTATCATGACATCATCAAAATCTCAAATTCAACAAGGGAGCATGGGTAAGGAACTAGATAACACCATGTGCATAAATTTTAAATAAGGGGATCATATATTTTATCATGTAGTAGTAAACATGGGGGAAACTACACAAAGGGAAGATGAACCAATTGCATCCAATACAGGGAACAAGAGGAGGATGTTGGATGATAATTTGGGGTAGTTTAAAGCTTATTCAATACCTCCACAAGTTAGTTAGGAACCTACCACTTCAAATATAGCTACTAAAAATCCTTCAACTCAAGAAGTACCTCAACATCATGGACAACAATAGAAGTCTTCTTTTTTTTCTCATGTCACTCAAGTGCCAAGTGATAATTGTACTTCCAAGGTGCAGTTCAAAGGTATTAGTTTTCCTTTCAATATTGTGGATCATATGAAAAAGGCTATGTCACTATGTCTATGTATGATGCTCTATATATTCTAGGATAAAAATAGATTCTTTAGCAAGAGCTCTCCAAGCCTTCTCATGGGAATGAAACAACTGATAAGGTGAACACTATTTTTACATGCAATAGTCAGCTTAGTCAAATTCAAGTTCCTAGTCAAGGTCAAGTTCAAAAATGTTTCTCATCCCCCTAAGGTTGTCAAACCCCCTCTATTATATTTGTTAGTCATCATAAGATACTTCATAGTGTATATTTGTATGATAGATTCAGGAGCTTTGACCTTAGTTTGTCTAAATCTATAGTAGATAAGCTTGAGCTTAAGTATGTACCTAATGAAAAAAGTGTTGTTCAGCGGGATGGTTCCCCCACTAAAATAGTAGGTATATTGAAAGATCTTAAGATTACATTGGCAGCTTGCCCAAATTGTGTCATCACTCAAGATGTAATGGTTATAGACCTACCCCCATATTTTGACCTATGCCTATCTAGGGACTTTACTACAAAAATTGGAAGCTATTTATCCTTTGACTGGTGATACATGGTTTTTAGGACCAGATATGGGACTAGGGTCACTATAAGGTTAGAACCTATCTCTAGATTCCATCTAGAGCCCTATATGCCTAACCTTGCAAAAATCAATTGTACAATATTATATGAGGATGAAAATGTTAGTGGAAAAGATCCTCATGACCATATTCAAGGCCTTTATAACTTGTACTTAGATGAATGGGAAGATGACAATCTTGGATTTTATCCCTACACTAATATTGAAGAAGCAGGCTTAGGGGTGTATTGTATGCATGAGGAGGGTGTTGTTATAAATTGCCTAACCAACTCAAGAGGAATATGGTTTATGGACTTTATTCTTTGATGGATCAAGGCCAAAGCATGGTAGTGGAGCTAGAGCCATGTTATTTTCACACTCAGGTCAGAAGTATTATTTAGTTGCAAGATTTGAATTCAATTGCACTTTAAACACTACTGAATATGAAGCTATTTTACATGGTTTTCAAGAGGCAAGAAGAAGAGGTGTCAAAATTCTTCAAGTTAAGGGTGATAGTAAGATTTTTGTGCAACAAGTAATAATCACAAGTGCAGTTGAGAAACATCAATTGAAATCTTATAAGCATCATGTATGGGATCTCATAGATGACTTATTGGTATTCAATATATAATCCATACCAAGAGAGGCAAATCAACATGTAGATAGGCTTTTAGCCATTGGAGCTCAGTATGAGGTTGCAGAAGGAGTCAAAGGAAACTAGAGTCAAAATAAGTTCAAGGTCATATGTAGGCCAATTGTACTTGAAAATGAGGTAAGTTGGTAGGTATTAGATAATGATGACCAAATTATATGTTTTTTGATGTAGAAGGTATAATTATGCCATAAGAATCAAAGAAAATTCCAACATCAGTATGATGATTAAATAATGTAGCTAAGGTCTAAAAAACTACCTAAGGGGATTGTGACATTGGAAATCATCTTCAATGAAGATGACCAAGTGAGAAGAGGCAAGGAATGTATCTTAGCTACAGAGGAACATTATGAGAAGATAGATATCTTGAATGATAAATTGTTGAAGTTAGGAAAGATTAACATAATAGAAGAGAGAGCTGCATTTTTTGCTTTATGTCAAGATTTATTTAATGTATTTGTATGGGAATACAAATATTTGAAAGGTTTTGATCCTCAAACTTGGACAACATACCATTGAATTAAATAGCAATGCAAAACCAGTCAAATAGAAACAAAGGCATGCCAACCCAAACATGGAGGAGTTGATGAGAAGGGGGCTATTAAAGTTGATTAAATCAAAGATAATATTCCCCATTAAACATTCCTCATGGGTAGAAAACCTTGTGATATTGAGAAATAAGAATGGGGCAATAAGGTTATGTGTTGACTTCAGAAACCTCAATAAAGTATTCCTAAAAGACCATTACCCACTACCCTCAATGGATCAGATTATCCAAAATGTGGTAGGTTACCAAAGATTCACATTGCTTGATGGCTACTCTCATTATAATCAAATTATGGTCAAAAAAGAGGATAGACATAAGACTACCTTCAACACAAAGTGGCGCACTTATGCATATATGAAAATGCCCTTTGGACTATCTAATTCTAGAGAAACTTTCTAGATGGCAATCGATGCTATCTTCAATGGTTTTATCAGTGACATTGTGTTCATATACCTAGATGACATCACCATTTTATCAAAGGAACCAACTGATCACATTGCTCACTTGAGTTTATTATTTGAAAGATGCAAATAATTTGATGTGTCATTGAATCCTAAAAAAAGTATATTTGGTGTTCATGAAGGCAAGTTGTTGGGTCATGTAGTGTCCAAGGATGGTCTTTCCATAGACCCTAAAAGAATTGAGTCCATATTATCCTTACTCTTATCCAAGGACAAGAAGGGTGTGCAGAGTTTATTAATAAAGATTAGTTTTATAAGAAGGTTTATCCCAGGCTTTATAGAGTTGGTCAAACCTCTTACTCACATGTTAAAAAAATGCAAGGAGTTCACATGGACCAAAGAAGGTAAGAGAAGTTTTGAGTCCATCAAGGAGGCCATATCTCATTCCCCTTAACTTCTTAATCATGAATTTAACAAAGAATTATACTTTTATGCCTTTTCTACATTGGATGCAATCTCTACCATGTTAATGCAACAGAAATAACAGGGTTTGGAACAACCTATTGTTTTCTTTATCCAAGCCTTAGAGGGGTATGAGAAGAGGTATAACTTTTTATATAAATATGTGCTTATATTAGTGAGAGGTTTGAATAAATTTAAGCACATGGTCTCCAATATTAAGATCATACTCATGGTGGTACATCCAAGTATTACATAGTTTTTACTCAATAGAGACCTCAATGAGAAAAGAGTTGGATGGATGACAAAATGCATGGAATATGACCTTGAGGCTAGAGTTAAAAAACTTTTAAGGGGTAGAGGCTTATATGAACACCTTGAATTAAAGGTAAAATAAGATAAATATCAAGTATTGGTAGTCCATGGCAGCCAACACGCAGTTGCAGATAACACACATTTCAATTAGATAAATGGTATGCTCAAATTTCTTGAGTCAGGCCAATGTCCTATGATGAAAGATAGATCCAAGAGAAGGCAGTTTAGGTTGAAAATTATACCCTATATCCTGATATTTTGAGTGCTTTTAAAGAGAGACATAAGAGGCATGATTTTCAGGTGTGTGGAATCATGCCAAATAGACAAGCTACTTGAATAATTCCATGATGGTCCAGTTGGTGGGCACTTTGTTGCCAAGATAAAAACCTCTAAGATCATCAGATTTGTGTAATTTTGGCCCATAATGTTTAGATATGCACACTCTTGGATAAGGAAATTACCAAAATGTGTAATGTTTGTTAGCAAGTAGAAATTGGTTGTCCTTCCCTTACAACCCATACAAGTAGAACAACCCTTCATGCAATGGGGCCTAGATTTCATATGGATAATAAAAACCCCTTAAATTAAATGACATAAGTGGATCATTACATCTATAGAATACTTTATAAGATGGATTGAAGCAACTGCCCTGAAAGAAGTTAATGAAGGTTCTATTTTGGACTTTTATGATAGCCTTGTGATCACATTTGGTGTCCCTTCTACAATGATTTATGATAATGCATTAGCCTTTAGAATTAACAAGGTATGGGAGTGGGCCCTTTCATATGTAATTTACCTCAAGACATCTTCTAACTATTACCCATTGGGAAATGGACTAGCAGAGTACACAAATAAGAACTTGTTGAGGATTATCAAGAGAACTATTGAGGATAGTCAAAGGGAGTGGCATACTAGGTTGAGTATATCTCTTAAACTTCATGCATTAGAGATTTCACATAAACTTGAGCTCCTGGAAGATGATTCTATCAAAATAAGGCTAAATGAGTTAAGGCAACTAGAGGGAAAGAAGGGACACTTCTATACACATTATGTGGTTTAATTAACACTAAGTGAAGAGGTTATTTGACAAGAGAGATTATTCAAAGACATTCCAAGAAGCTGATATAGTTATTTAAATGAGATGAGGACCATGCAAAACTAGGAAAGTACTCCAATTTTGACAGCCTTTAGAGTGGACCTTATGTTATCACAAATTGCAAGGAGAGCAATGCCTTTGAGTTTGTTAGGTTAAATGGAGAGATCCTTTCCATCCCTATCAATGGATGTTCCTTATTATACTACTAGTTTTGCCTCATGATCTTTATACATACGTAGATAGGTCTATCTTTAACTCTAAGTGCTCTTGCACATTACTTTGTTTGTTGTTTTCATGGTATTTAGGTGGTTTTTGGTGTGTTTTGTTGATTTCTTATTTTTTGTATGTGCTTCTTTACTTCAAAGTGTTTCTAGGAGATAGGTAGAATCCTTTTACAATTAATACTTAATTTTTTCTAGTCATCATGAGTAAGCTTGATCAAAATATAGATTCCATGACCAATAGGCTAGTCAAACTAGCTGAGTCTCTAGAAATATTGGCCAATTTGGCCCACATATCAAAGCTTAAAGTGTAATTTGTTGATCTTTGAAAAATGAGTCTTGAAGAATGTATATAATTGTAAAGAGAGAAGATCCAGTAGGACTACATGGTGTTCATGTCATTCAATAAGCATGAAGCAGGTTTTCTCAAAGCCCAAGAGCCTTGAAGGGAGAAAATATGACTCGTACAAGCCTAGATAAATCAAGTCATATTGCACATCACATAAAATAGACAGGTTAGTTTACATATAAATTTTATAAGTTATTTTAGGAAGCCTTATGGATCCAAAATAACACATGGAATCATTATCCTTATTTTCAAGATCATCCTCTGTAATTTCATATCTTGATGAGCTTACTATCTCAATATATAAAGATTTAAAATTAGACTTTTGGAATGAGATGTTTGTGGGGACGTCAAGTTGAAGCTACAACAAGTAACCACTTGGATTTAAAAATCCTCAAATCATGCACGTAGACATCAAATTTGAGCCTCATAAAATAGTTGTTTGGATTCAAAATGAAGATCTAGTGATCTACATTAAATCGGATAGAATATCCAATGATATGCAAGTGAGGACAAATCCATTGGGTCCCAAATATCTAATGGTATGTGTTAAATTGAGCATCAAATATCAATGATGAGTGTAGAGTCAAAAACACAACATGAATGTGTAGTTAATAAGTGTTAATATCTCATATACATGAATATAGATCTAACGATACGTGGTGAATGACAAAGTCAATTGGTCCAGGCATATTGATGGTGTGCGATCCATCATGCAAAATAGATCTAATGGTAAGCATTAAGTCAAAATGTTAATGAATCAAGGGAAAATGCATGGGTGAAAAGTATCTTAGGCATGTTAAACTAGCAAAAGATTTATGACATGCATTCATTCATACAAATAAAGATCAACGGTATGAGTAAGAGGTTAAAAGATTAGTAGGATATTGAGGAGAAAATGAAGACAAAGCTAAGCCAGGAAAGTAGACACATTAGATAAAGGATTCCACCACCTCAAGCATGTAAAATCATAAATGCGAGATTAAACATGAACTAGGATACCAAGAGTAGAATTTTCAAGTTTGGATAATGCCATTAAAGATCTACAAAAAAAATTGAGATCTTATTGATGTATGTTTTATGTCTCATTTAGACTCAAGAATCCCTAACTTGAATATTTTTGGTGCAATCATGACTATATGAAAAACAATAAGTTGATTGGTTTTCATCCATAATAGATCTATGTTCAAGAATTAGAGGCAATGATAGAATGGTGACTACGCAAGGAATGTCAGAAAGAACACTATGAGCAAGCTCAAGTAATTTCCTGATAACATGAAGAACATCAAGCATGATTAAGGAAGATAGTGAAGGAAATTAATGCAAAAGAGTTCCAAAATATTCATGCAGTGGTGGGGATTGCTTCCTACAACTGGTCTTGATCTTCATAATCTCCATCCTGCTAGGAAAGATATAGTGACATTAATGTAGGGGAAGGCTCAAGAAAGATGGAAGTTGTTCTAAGTGGAATTGGGCTCATTAATTACCCCTTTAGTTCCAATTTCTCTCTCTCTCTCTCACCTTCTTTCTTCCTATAAATACTAGCTTTGAACTCTTGATTTGGAACCCCTTGGCTGGAGATAGTGTAGCTTTACCAAAATCACTTTGTAAAACACTTTTGAAGCAATATAAGATAATTTTAGGTATAGTTTAATTCTAAGTTTACTTAATTGAAGTTTGATTTACATAATTTATGTTTCCTATTTATCATCTGTAGGTCCTTCATGTACCTTGCTTTAATATTGCTAGTTTCTTATAGGTTGTGTGAAGTGTTACCTAGTGAGGTTCTCTCTTGAAGTGTCATAAGTCCGTAGTGTCTTACATAGAACTATTTCTTCCTATCCTTCAAGGTACAAGTCTCTTTTCAACCTTCATACAAAATACTCATGTTTGGAACTCTGTCATAGAATCTGATCAATCTTTGTCCCCATTATATTCATTAGTAATAAAATTTCTCAAGTTGAGAGTGGATCATTGAACATTTGGTACATGACTACACTTAAAGTAGATTTTCATTTGTATATTTTCTCTCCTTTTCATCCCAATAGATTAAGATTTAAGAAGAGGTATTCAAATTATCATATCCGATGAGCTAGCCTCATTAAAAACCTTAGAGGTTAGACCCAAAATTAGGTAACCCACAGCCTAGGGTCATTTCCATGTTGGACTAGGTTTGGTTAGAGGAACTGAATAATCCTTTGCTTAGCTAGGGTGCAACCTAGAACCTCCAACATGTCCCTCATCAATCTCAGTCACAACTCCTATGGCACTTGCAAAATAAGTTTGATTAAATTATTTTCAATTGTCTATTACTCACACATACTCAATATACATATATTAAATAGCTAAGAATTTTGTATTTTTCTTAGTTAGTTTTCTTTCATTTGATCGAACTTTTTCTATTTTGATATGTTTCTCTCATTATTCTCATCAAAAGTTGATTCACAACATTGACTATGATTCTATTCATTTTATCTTAATTAGAGTTAATACACATTAATTCTAAATTCTAATAAAACACTATTAAATAAATATAGAATACAATAAATTAATATAATGTAAGTTTTTAAATAAGCACACCCAATTTGATATTTTAGCATCAATTTAAATTTACAAGTAAATTGATCCTCATTCAAATCACATAAATGATATTTTCTATACTAAAAAAATAAAAAACTCTTATTAAAAAAGAAGTTACATTTATGAATTTAAATTTATAAATAAATTGGTCTATAATCTTTTAAATTAAAATCAACAACATACATGACACCTTCCACTTCCATTACATAATTATAAATATTAAAAACATAATTACCCAACAATAATAATAATAATAATAATAATAATAATAATAATAATAATAATTATTATTATTATTATTATTATTATTATTATTATTATTATTATTATTAACAATGCATCCACTTCTTATACATAATCATTAAAAAAAAGGTAATATTAGAATTTTATTTTTTAAAATAAAAAAATAATAATAATATGAATCACCAAGCATAAATTCAATCAAAAGAAGCTATCAAACCAAACTCAGCAAGCAAAAAAAACAAAAGGTGAATCACCCAGCATGGCTTTGACAACGAATCCAATTCTTGTAGATAATCATACAAAAATATGATGATCAATTTTTTCAACCACACAAAGAAATAATATGAATCACAATAATTTTGTCCATCATGGATCACATAACTTCAATCAAAAGAATAGTTCCCACAAAATTGATGTCCATCATGGATTACATGACATGGTATCAAAAGGCCAACGATCGAGATCTTGAAGACAATCAAGACATTCACCATCATGTGCAAGACCTAGTTTCTTATTTAAGAAATGTGTGGGCTAAATCCAAGACGATTCCATTCAACCCTCCATTCATTAATACATCGTGACAATAGAAATATTAATAGCACTCAGTGTTACCATTGATTAGAATTAGTGCTTCCCTGCAAATGGCTTTTAATTTATATTACAAATCACTCAAGCTTGTTAAATAACTAAAATAATGAAATAATTCAATGAATTATTTCTCCCCCCTAGGTTAGAGGTTCAAACATTGTTGAGTTTTAGTTCACACAAAATTATTTCTCTAGAAAAGTAGATTGATTCCATTCATACATATCTAAAGTATATATTTCTAATTTTCATTAAATTATTTATATGTAATATTAAATAAACAAATAAATATATACATAATATGAAATTTTAAAATATGATTGAGAGTATAAATCAATGTTGGACTTCATTTAACAACAAATATAATTAATTATATGTTATGACATATATGGGCATGTTAAGTGTCAAGTACCTTTAATTTTTAACTAAAAAATAAATTTTAAAAGAAAATATCAACAAATAAACATATGTATAATATGAAATGTTAAAACATGATTGAGAGTATAGATCAATATTGAGCTTCATTTAACAACAAATATAAATAATTATATGATATGATATATTTGAGCATTTCAAGTGTCAAGCATCCTTAATTCTTAAGTAAAAAATAAATTTTAAATAAAAATATCACTATTTGAAATCTATGATAACTTATATTCATTATTTGTTCATTCATATTTAGTCTTTGAGACACTTTTAGTAGTGATGGTAAGGGACAAGGTGACCACAATATTATTTAACCTCTTCATTTGAACAAAACAAAAGTAAAATCAACATCTATATATAAAATTGATGCAACCTTTTATTCAAGTCACAAGGTCAATATATACGTAAATAATGACATCTTATTCACCCTCATGTCATCCTTGTAATTACATCATCCATTTCAACACACTTAACTACCTCAACTCTTTCCAAAATCCAAACATTAACTAAAACTTGGTGTTCTATGAATGATATTTCTTCACAAAAATATTAAATAGAGGTTCGTTGATGTTGAAAAATTGAAAATAACTTATTTTAAACTTTGTAAACTACTTGCTAATGATTGTTGACCTTTTCTAAGCCCAATACATGAGTCCAACATTACCCTGTCACCTACCCTCATTAATATCATCTAATCCAACACTTCAAGTATTTTTTATTGAAACCCTACTTTTAAATAAATTAAGTGTAAAAAAATAATTCTTTGACTTAATTTCAAATAAGAATGGGTATCCATTCCACCAAATTATCCCAAGGCACTATTTTGATATCATCCCTTTATGAATCAATGCACTTAAAATTTTATAAATGAAAATCATCATTTTTTATTTAAATTTCAACATCCATTAAACACTAATATTACTCTGGCCTTTTTTACAACCTAATAATGTGGCATCATAATGCCACTCAAGGATTATTTTTTCTTTTTCTCAAACATTATAATTTAGAATAAAATTCTTCTCAATGCTTCTTTTTCATTACCTATTATAAAAAATTTAATTTCAACTAATCTAAAAAAATCTTGAAATAGTTGGAAAATTACTCCCAATCAATAGAAGTGATCAAAAAATATTGTTAATACTTATATATATATATATATATATATATATATATATATATATATATATATATATATATATATATATATATATATATATATATATATATATATATATATATATATATATTAGGAACCCTATCACTTAGTTATTTACAAGAGGAGCCAAAACTTTGTGTCTTGAAGAGAAACCTATATAAGTTACCTTCAAAAATACTTAGAAAAATTATATACACCCCCCCCTCTCCCACACACACACACACACACACACACGCACACATTATATAAAAGGTATATATAGTTTTTATATGTATGAATGTATGATAAGGTACACACACAGATTATATAAAAGGTATATATAATTTTTATATGTATGAATGTATGATAAGGTGTGTGTGTGTGTGTGTGTGTGTGTGTGTGTGTGTGTGTGTGTGTGTGTGTGTGTGTGTGTGTGTGTGTGTGTGTGTGTGTGTGTGTGTGTGTGTGTGTGTGTGTGTGTGTGTGTGTGTGTGTGAACTTTAATTTCAACTAGAAACATGATTTATTTGACAAAACTCCTCAAAAAGATGCACTTTTATAGACTGTGATGATTACAGAATATGTATATGGTGTGTAAAACTATAAATCTAGTCATAAATAGTTGACAATGATAGTTATTGACATAATCCAAACCACATTACTTGTGCTCAAATGTATGACTCTTACTCGACATTCCTCTTACCAATTTGTCTATATGTGAGATCGACCCATTGTTTGTCATTATGACTAGACATAGCTCTTTAATGCCAAATGATCAAGATATATTAAACCAAAATAAGACTATCTCTAACTCTAAACTTAGGTCCCTAACCTTTTTGGACATGTTTGCACAAGGAAAATTGGGATGTTGTGTACTACAATACACTTAATCTGGTCACACCCCATGTAAAATAATAAGTAGTATTCAAATTTGAAATCAATCTTTTAGGTCTTTCCATACATTTCATAATGGTGGCTAGATAAAATTGTCAAAAGATTCACCTATGAATATAAATCAAAATTAATTCATTTTCTCTCATGGCTATTCACTTGGTACAAGCATTCATACTTTTGCACATTGAGTAAATCTACCCTATTTTTCCTAAATTATTAATTATTGATAAAGAACAATCATAATCCAAGTCAAGAGCCCTCTAAATAAATTTGAGATATATCATTATCATGAATAAAATCCATATTTTATTTGTATACACATAAACAAATAAACATAATTTCACATTCACTGTAGGTGGTTGAAATACGTGGCCTTTATTTCCTTCCTTCAAGTATTTGATAGATAAGAAACTAGGTGATTGAAGGTAGTTTAGCCCATTAAACATTCATATTTTTCTTGTAGGATTTAAATATATAAAATCTCCTTAAGGATTTAAAATACAAAGAGAATACATATAGGTATTTATACACATCAAAAACCTAAGTAAAATATCTCATATTTCTCCTGATTTACATGCACAATAGGTGTAATAATCAATTCAAAGGCATAGTCAACCCAAAGAAGTATACAATAAACATATAAAGGCTCATTGGACCTATGTATCCCTATTTTACTCCTATATAGATACATATTTTACTTCTACTTCTATTCTATCATTTCAAGATTCATGTTTTCACTATCAGTTCATGCCTGCCATTTGTTGTAGTCAACTATAATAAGTCCACGATCAATGGAATTAAGTGCACTAGACTACTATCATATCCAAAATTTATCTCTATCTTTATTCTAATATTGGGCCTACACATACATCTCTTCTTCTAATTTTCATAGTCAAGCAGTCAAAATAACCAATAGAGATTAGTGTGAAAGGCAAACATACACCTTATTAGTATTTTTACAAAATAGTAATTTATTTATATTTAATATTTTTCAAAATCAAAATAGTTAATTATATTTATAGCTCTAGAATTTTAATATTTCCTATTTTATACAAATATAATAATGATTTTTTTTTCACATTCATTATTTTATTAAAAAATGGATTAAAACATTGTTATGATCAACATACCCCCATTTTCTAAAATAAAATGGTGACCCAATTGTTTTATTAAACATTTTTTTTGTTTGTTTCTTTATTAGCATGAAGTCTTTTAATTTTAGACACCTAAATCTAGCCACCGATAACCTCCAACCTAGATTTCGACCAATTTTCACCCAAAATGCATAATTTGGCCTAAAAACACTAAAACATGCTAAAATATTTGAAACTAACATATTCAAGTTCCGATTTTGGCTAAATTATCCCTAAATGGGGCAATGTAATTTATGGGCCAACTAACTTTGATTAGATAATTTCGAGTCAAAATGCTAATTTTGCACCTAGGTGCTTTGGATTGCTCTTTCCTATCAAATCTTCTACACAAGACAGGTGACTTTGTTATTTGATTTTGGTAACATCCTAAATAGGAATATGGATCCAACGCATCTAAAATTGACTTCTAATTTTAATTGTTTCAAGTTTTGGACCAATAGTAAGGCATTATGATCAAATTGAGTGATTTGTGCACAAAGTGCTTAAACTTGCTTAAAAGCAAATTAACACAAATCAAGGCCTAATAAAAAATTCCATGGAAACTTTTTGAAAACTTATTTTTGGAATTGGATATTTAATATCTACATCATCAGGTGACCTCATTTCTTGGGAAGACATCCCTAGGCCATAAATGCCACAAATATTAGGATTCATGCCGTCTATGCCTCATCAATGCCTTCCATAATGCCATTCATGCCTCTTAATTTTCCCTTTTTTCAATGTTATGATGAGGATAATTACAAACTTAATTCCAAAAATTAAATTAATCCTCAACTACACATCTCAATCTTAGGATAGATGGTTCAGGTTGATTATAGATATTTACAAAAATCTATAAATAAAGAGGCCATGATCATCATTTCTAAGACTTGATAATGCAAAGTTATAGTGCACAAATAGTTACAAAAGCTTCAAGCAATTAGTGTTACCATGCTAAATTGATTCCAAACCAAGCCAAGCCACAAGCCAAAGGTGCCAAGGAGAGATGGAGGTAGTCAAGCTTCTATTGCCAAGGACTTCATGAACACAACATCGAGCAAGCCACTACTACAAAGGAATTTAGAGCATCCAAGGAAGGTGAAGGAATTATTGTGTTTTATTCCTTACTTTTTAGTTGTGTTTGTCATTTATTTTTGTTAACTAAGCTCTCTGTAGTGTCTAGGCCTAGAGATGTTATGTTATTAGTGTGTTTCTTTCATTTTGTTTTCATTTTGGAACTAACACCATACTAAACATCCTCTCTTGAGTCAAATTTCTAGATCACATTATGGCATGCCCGGTGGGACTAGATGCATCTCACACCTAAATAAAATCATTTTAAAATTTAAAAATATTCATTTAGACCTTTAAAACTCTTGCAAATTGATTTTTTAACTTTATTTTATCATTTTTTATTTTCCATAGTTTTACACAGTAACCGACATCGGCAAGTAAGACTGACATCAGTCGAATGTCTTAATCGATGGTGGTTAGTAAAATTGACATCAGTTGTATACTTGTCATCAGTTATATTTGCATAACTGATGTCGGTTAGATAACTGACATCGATTAGAAAATGTCACCATCATCGGTTATATAAACTGACATTAGTAACTATGTTTTTCTTAAAACACAAACCTGAGAGCCATTTTTCTAAATTTTATTATTTCAAACCACAAATAGCTTCAAATATAAATGACATGTTAACATTTTTGCTATAGGACCAAGTTTGACGTTTGAAAAAAACATGTTTAGATCACCTTTCACATGCTTAAATGTCAATTAGGAACTTTGTTTTGGTGTTTAAATTTTTTAGATGTTTATGATGAATGCTTTCAAAGTTTGTAACTAAGACTAAGGGCTCAAATGAACACCCATTCTCTTTTATTTGGGATTAAAATTGAACACACTTGTCAATTCTTTTTTTTAATAGTTGTTTAGATTAAATCTTTGTTTGACAAAAAAGAGGAATGTTGCGTGTATGCACTTCCATTTGTCCCTTATAGGGAACCTTTGAAATCAAAAGTGTCATTCCTATTACAAGTAGCCTAGTCCAAGGCTTAGAAACAAATTCATCTAAAGCACTCCCCAAAAACTCATCAAAGTTTGGGTGACCTTGAAAATGACCCTAAAGTCTTTCTACTTTCATGCTTTCTTTATTTTTATGCAAACTTGGCTCACGAGGGGGAATTCATCACTTCCCAGAAGTTCTTTAGGAAATCTTTGATCCAGGGTTTCATCTCTCGACATTGACTTTTTTTTTATCCTTTGGAGTTACACACGGGATGTAGTGGCACTTTGGACATCGCACTACATTGAGAAAATAGCAGGATGTAGAAGTTGCAAAAAGGACTAGACCTTTTTACAATAAGCCAAGTGATACAGACCCAAAATTCATGCTTTTCTTTTGCATTGTTTGACATGAAAGTAATTGTGTAATTGATTCCCCTAGATCGTTTGAAAACTTGTTAGATCTTAGGCAAATCTCCACTTATCATGAAAGTATTTTTGGTACAAGGTACGCCTTAAGATCCATGTCATAATACTATCATTTGAGAGAAGTGGGGTGTAAAAATCCTACTATATAATGCACATTTACTTTTGGATGAAACACATAAAATCCTCTCAAATGACATATATTGATAGATTCCAATAATACCAAGCAACCTTGTCAATTTAGGATATAAGAGTGATTAATTAGGGGGTCTTGTCCTAGATTAAAGTCTTATTTGAAGTCAAAACTTGGTGTAAACAAACAATACAAACCAAACACATAGTCCAAATTTTCCTTTAAACAAAGAGGCATTATGTTTCCTACGTGAGATCATCAATTTTCCTTGTTCAAAGTTCATCAAAAGCTTAAGATTCATATCATCCACTTTGGCATAGTTATGTTGCCCAATTGAGTCTAGACCTTTACCAAAGTTGTTTAAGTCCTTCACTTATAATCTAAATTCAGAATTACACCTTTACAATTTTATAGGGTTGATGTGTTAAGTGGTTTTTCCATTTACACTAAACTCGAGGGAACTTAGGTTCAATTTACGATTTGGGTTGAAGGCCATTTAAAACTCATAATCATTATCATCACTTGATAGACTTAAGCCATTTTGTGCTAAACACTTGCACTTTGAGTCTATGCACCACATTGTTTTGAATTAATAAAAGTAGTGTTATGCTATCAAAATTTTAGGAAAACATCTTTGCCTTAGATATTTTATAAAACAAACCTTTTTGTTACACCTTTTGGGTAGCATAGCATCATTACACTACACAAAGCATTTCAAATATTGTTTCATAGACCCTCTTGCATAGAGTTTTAAATTTGTTCATACATTTTCAAACCAATCTGAGTGTATTTTTGTGATCCTTTGTCTAAAGCATAGTTATACTAATCACCCTTGTCTAGCTTGTTTTTTAAAAGGCACCAAGTTTTATACCATTTTTTATGAGAAAATAAACAATTTATAAAGTGCCTTTTGTTTCATACCTTATACCTAGTTCATCAAGTTCATGTCCAAGAATAAAATGCCTAATGTTTATTATAAGTGTTTTAAATCCGTTAGATTAAAACTTTCATCTATTTCAAAGTCTAGCTTTTGACACCATTTGGCCAAGAGTCCTAGCACATGCCCTATTTGAGCCTAGCTTTTGATGCCACATTTGGCCAAAAGACCTAGCAGATTTTAAATTCCTAGATTAAACTAATTTGAAACACTTCGACCTTAGAGTTTGGCATTTTGATTTTAGGTTTATTTACTTGCTTATCTTTGTGTGAATAGTGAAACATTAGATACTTCATGCTAACTTGTTTCCTCATAAAAATTTACATAAACCTTTTGATCCTTCTAATGAATCTAGACCAAGTTGGAAAGTCATCTATTTTAGGCATTGTCCTTTTTAGATTTTGTATAAATCTTTGACCTTTTATCATAAAAGCATTGACTATGGATCCTAACATGTATTTCTACACTCGTAGTGGACTCATGTACAATCCAAGGATTAGTAATGTAGTTGCACAAGAAGAAATGGTGCAAGACCCCTATGGGGATAATATTTATTATGAGATGGATTCTTATCCCTCTTTTAATACTCAATCAGGGGTATAAAGCCAAGATCTATTAGCTAACTATCTGGTTAACACACCATCTTATTCAGAACAAGACCAAGAGGAAACCACACAATACCTAGCTACAATACCTATAGTGGATGAGCCAATACTTCAACAGTCATATTCTACTAATACAACTTCCACATATGATCCATTTTTGTGTGAGTGACATTTATTAGAGAAAAAAAATGAGATTTAGGTTAGATCCATAGAGGTAGGGGCCAAGTTTCCATTAGACATCCCCCATGAAAATTTACCAAGTCTAGTAAGAGTGCCCCACAATATCATTTATGATCAACAATATTCTTCTATAAATCCTATGGCTCTAGTCTAAAAAATGTACTAAGATCTTAATATATCTGATCGAGGTGAAAACATCATGAAAGATCACTTTAACCAAATGTAGACAACATACCAAACTTACCTAAATCTAGCACGTGATTTCAATCAGATGAACATCATTAGTAAGCCTCTTATTGACCTAGTTCCTTCAACAAGAGTGTTGATAGAGTTAACTAGATAAGAAAATCTAAATTTTGACCCATTCGTACAAACTACTTTGATAGAAAACTTGATGCATATGCCCATGATTGAAGAAGTGTCTTCAGCCTATACATAGAATAGTGAGCCAATTGTAGTAGACAATGTGCAAATAATATCCAATCTTGATCAAAGTGGTACTAATGCACAAATAATTAGCCAACAACATGTGCCTATAGTTGATCTTATGAATAGGTCATCATACCAGGGAGTAGGATTTTCTGCATGCCAACCTCCATCGGCTGCTTCTTTAAGTGTACAACCTATGCAATTAGGTAATCAAAAATGGCTAATGCCATGCCTCAATGATAGAATATGATGAAGCCTACTTCTCCTTAACATGTAATGAGTAGTATTCCATAACAACAAGCACAATCTAGTGTATCAACATAATAGAGGACAAATACATTACCACCTCAATTAGGGGAAACAAATGTTCCACCTCGCTAGGTAACAATAAACATACCTCTTCAGTTGTAGACTAATATGTCAATCCAAAACCAAGAAATGACTAGTCAATAATGTGCAAATATTGGTCAATGATAGATGCCAAATTTGCAACTTGATTTCACTTCTTCATAGGGATTCATGCAATAAGTAGCTCCCCATGTTTCTTAGGTACCTACTAGACAACCATTGGTTTAAAATGTGCCACAAATCCAAAGACAGGGTCTTGGTCCACAAGTTTTAACTCAATAATAAGGTTCAATTAGTTGGCATCATGTTCTTTTTCAACCATAGTAGGCATAGTACAGTTATATCCCTCCATCTCAACCATAAAATCCTCCAAGTCAAACCTTTATCTCCAATACAAACTAGAATATCATATAACCAAATGTGCAATTTCAAGTACATCCTAATCCACATATGTGTATTCTTGGTCCATTCCCCAGCCAAACTAATATACCCTAATAAGTATCCCCATCATACCTTGGTTAAAGTGTCCCACTTGTGACCTCCCAACCATTTATCCAAACGAATATTATCCCTCAAACCAATGTTCCTTCCATTTTCCTATCCTAAGAATTGTAACAGATGAAGGATGCAATTATTATTATTTAGGCAGGGAAACAAACTAAAATTTTTAAATTGGATGACATATGTTCCTATCCATTTAACATGGTGTATTTACAGATACCATTTCCTCTAGGATATGAACCACCAAAATTTGATAAATACAAAGGGAAAGGTGACCCTAAAGCTCATTTGACCAAATTTTTTATCGTATGTCAACCAGTGGCATATAGTGACATATACCTTTTGTTTTTATTTCCAAGGAGCTTGGCTAGACAAGCCTTGGAGTGGTTTTTGAATTTATCCAAAAATTTAGTAATAGATTTTGATGATCTTTCTGATAAGTTTTTTCAATAGTTTTCCTATAATCTTGAGTATGAGATTTTATTAGTGGATTAATGCAAGTAAAGCAAAAAGATGGTGAAAGTTTTGTAAGTTATTTACAGTGATGGAGATCCCTTGAGCACCATTTCACCCATAATTTACTAGATAAACAATTAGCTATAATTTTTACCAAAAGTTTGCATAATGAGATAGCTTATCATTTAGATCTACAATGTGTGCATACTTTCAAGGAAATCATCGACAAATGCTTGTTGATTGAGCAGGAGCTTATCAATAAAAGAGTTATCACGCTTAATTCAAATAATCAAAATCAAGGTACCAATCAAGGAAATGACCAACATTAACATCCCATTTAAGTGCAATCATCACAACCAACACAAGCCAATAACCAAGAAAGACCGAAGTAATTTAACCACAATAGGAATGTTGTAGGAAATGGAGTAACTAAATCCCGTCATGTCTAAATGGTGAAAACATCATCTTCACCAATTTTATAGCTTACTCCTACCTAGAAACCTCTCCAACCAATGCCATAAACACAAAAAACCAAAACCTACACAATAAGTACAATATCATTTACTATTACAAACCCCTCCTCCTAGAAGAATCGTGCTTGCACATCATGTCTTTAGTGACCTAGGAGAACCTATTGAGTCTATATTTCACAATATTTCTACCACTAATCTGATTATTTGGCTTATACCAAAGCATTATCCACAAGGCATTCCTTATCCTAATTGGTACCATGAAGATGAATTATATGACTATCATCGGGTCAATGAACATAATCTACAAAGATGTGTCCAAATCAATTATTTAATTGAGAATATGTTGGAGAATGGGGAGATACAATTAGATAATGGTGCTTCCACTTCCAATCAAACTCTTGGGATTTATGAAAACCCTTTTCCCTAACATAATAATCAACAATAGCAAAATAATCAACAATAATAACAATAACAACGTCCAGTAAAACAACAAAATCAATAGTATCAAAATCAAAGGCGAAACCAATAGAATCAACAAAATCAATACCATAACCCACAATGATAGAATAATGGATAAAACCAAGGTTATAATGGTAAAAACCAACAAACCTGTCATTCATTTATACATGACTACAATAGGGTTGTAGGTCATATTGTATGGGATAGCGTTAATACCATCTCCATTAATCCTAGACCAAACATTAATCAGCCTAGACCATTGTTAAACAATACTATTTAGCCAAATTATCTAGATAATCCTTCTTTGACTTGGGAGTGCATTTAGGTAAACTAACAAACTAGGACTTCCCCTTTTGGACCTTATATCGACAACTTATTCTTTCCATGTGACCACATGTAAGTGCACTGACAACTGAGACTTGTCCTATCTGATTCCATACCATTTCCAATATTGATTAGAAATAATGGTCTAGTATTTAATCCTGATTGTGTAATCACAACTCAGAGGTCAAATATTACTATCTTAGGCCCATAACCATTCACTACTATGCCTATCATCCAACCAATCATTCAACCTCAGAATAAACCATTCACTAGTGACCAGGATAATAAATTTGATATTGTGGAACAAATGCGAAAGATGCTAGCACAAATTTCTATTTTAGATTTATTGGGAACATCAATAATCCCAAAGAACATCTTGAATGATTTCTTGACCCAATCCACAGTTGTTAGTGACATATCCCTTGATCAATTTCAAGCTTTGGTTGGACACCTAGCTCCAACCCAACAAGTCACATTCAACCAAAGCGATATGTATTCCCTTGGTCCACTCCATAATAATATATTATACATATAAGTTTATATAAAATGACATAAAGTGAAACATGTCCTTATAGACAATGGATCTAGCCTCAACATAGTGTCTCTAAAGCTCATCAAGCTTCTTGGGTACACAATAGCAGATCTCTAGCCAGAAAAAATAACCATCAAATCATATGATAATCAGGGAATCGAATCATAAGGAACCAATAGTTTGTCAATTATCATTGGGCCTTTGACCCATGATACACTTTTCCATGTGCTTGATCTTGAGTTATCATATAATATTCTTCTAGGCAAGCCTTGCTTATATGAGATTCGTGTAGTCCTATCAACACTGTACTAATGTATCAAGTTTTCCCACTCAGGGATAGAAGTGAATATTCTAGGAGACTTACACCCATATGAACACTACAATCATTTTGAGGCCAAATTTCAAATAAATAATTATTAGTATGGCATGAATCCAAGTTCCAAGTAGGATAAAGGAAAAGCTATACTTATTGATCCATCACCATATAAATGCATAGATCCTAATACCTTGGATTCCCTTTCTCACATACCACCTCCAAAATCTTATAATCATTTCACCATTTTAGATAATGGACTAGGAGAGTATGTGGACCATGATACATTTCATATTTCCAATCTTCCTTAGAGTTTGAAAACCTTTGGGTGACCTAAAGTCATCCCACATATGCATTGGCAACAAAAAACAAAGATAAGGGACCTATCACATTTGTACCAGCATCTGGCCTAAGACCTAACCCTCTTGAAGGGGATGAATCATGGTTATACAATGACAACCAAGTTGATTTTTATAAAAATTCAAAGTATCTTATTCCTAATAAGATCATGGAGCATCACAATTATTAAGGAAGAGGCCTCAAATTGAATCAACAAGGAAACATCAAGCCAATTTCTATGACTAAGTATGAAATACCTTATGGACATGGATTTAAACCATCTGGGGGTGACCCCACATATCTTATTCAAACTCCATCACCAATGAATAGTGATGATGATGCTGATAGTGAAGCAGATTTTGATCATAACCTCACCTTTGATAACCTAGCTAAAACTAACATGTTTGATAACAATGGCATTTTTACCCTTACCTTGGCCATTCATTGCAACCCTTTTCCATTATATTATCCCCAACTACTAGACTATGAGCGACAAAATCTAGTCTATCAATTGATGAGTTCTAGAATGATGAGGTATTTTTTGACTTCTTAGGCCTTAGAGATAATGTTTCGTTGGGAGATCACAAATCAGGATTCTCAATCACATTGGATCCTGCAACCTATTTTAGAGAGTGAGTAAACACCCTTAGCCAAAAATAAATAAGTAAAACATTGAGGTCCCAAAGTGAAAACCTCTTTGAGGTGCTTGTTAACTAGGGAAAAAGTAAAGATAAAGGCCAGTTTAGTGGTGAAAACCTATTTTAGGTGCCATTAGATGGGGGTGTTCATTCTTCTTCAAATTTAGACTAGGAGACCACCAACAATGAACTTGCTTATGGATCTAAATTTAGATTTGAGCAACAACAAGTATTTGATCAAATTCTCTAAGAATTTCTAAATGTTTTTGTTACATGGATAGATCCCCCATTAGGGGACTCAGATTCATTATGCCTAGAAGTTAAAGAGCAAGTCCTAATGGAGGACCCTAACATAAGTCAACAGTTTAAGTTATTTCCTACTATCCAAGAAGATGGTTTGACCCTTCTAGTTGAAGATATAATAGAGGTAAATATTAGATCTCCATTAGACCTAAAATGGATAAAATTAGGCACATCCCTCACTAAGGAGGAACATGACATCTTTACAGCCCTATTGAGAGAATTTGTAGATATCTTTGCATGGGCCTATTCTGACATGCCAAGTTTAGACCCGACCTTGGTTCTGTACCACCTTATGGTTAATCCTAATGTCAAACCAATAAAACAAAAGTTACGTAATATGCATCCTCACATTAATATATTTGTAAAGAAAGAGTTAGAACAATTCTTAGAAGTAGGATGTATCCAATCCATTAACTACTCAGAATAGATCTCTAATGTGGTACCTGTTAGTAAAAATGCTAAAGGGATCAAAATTTGTACTGATTTTTTAGATATCAACAAATCTTGTCCTAATGATGATTTTCCCTTACCTAATATCAACATGATCATCAACTCCATGACTAGTTATGAAATGTTTTCACTCATGGATGGCTTTTCAAGATACAACCAGATCAAAATAACACCAAAATACCAACATAAAACAACATTCACCACTCCATGGGGAACTTTTTGTTATCAAGTAATGACATTTGGACTTAAAAATGTTGGAGCTACATATCAAAGGGCCATGACTATCATATTCCATGATATGATGCATGATATTATTGAAGACTATGGTGATGAAAAACTAAGAAAATCCAAAACCAGGGCCGACCATCCAACAATGTTTCATTAGATATTTGAAAGATTATGGGAATACAAAGTCAGACTCAATCCAAAGAAATGTGTGTTTATTGTAACTTCAGGAAAATTACTTGGCTTCATCATGTCTCATAGAGGTATTGAAGTTGATCTAGCTAAAGTCCATGTTATAAATGAGATGCCACCACTAACTAATTTAAAGCAACTTTGTAGTTTATAGGGTAAGATCCAGTCGATCTAACACTTCATCTCTCAATTAGCAGACAAGTGCCATCCATTTACACACCTTTTGAAAAATAGAGTTGCGTTTCATTGGGATGATCACTATCAAACACCTTTTCAACAACTCAAAGATGATTTTGTTAATCTACTTATTTTATTACCTCCTATGCTAGAAAAGCCATTCTTGTTATACCTATTAGCTATTGACAATTATATGGACACACTCTTGGCTAAACATGATGATAATGGAAAGAAATATGTCATATATTACCTAAGTTATACCTTTGTTACATATGAACATAACTATGCACCTATTGAAAAATCTTGTCTGGCCATGGTCTTCACAACTCAAAAACTGTGTCATTACATGTTGAATAATAAGACCATAGTTATTTCAAAAGTATATTTTCTCAAGTATTTACTATCTAAAATAGATATTCAAGGTAAAATGGCTAAATGAATCATGTTTCATATTGATTTTGACATAGATTATGTTAATCAAAAGGCAATCAAGGGACAAGTTCTTAAAGATTAACTTGTTAAAGCACCTCTCATAGACACACAACCACTCACATATAAATTTCTTGATGAATCCATAATGATTATCATTAACACACCCCTTGAGGAGCAGCGCTAGAAACTGTATTTTTATGGTTCATTTACTATACATGGATCAGGGGCAGGCCTATTGTTTATTACACCACAGGGGGATCTAATCCCTAAAGCATTCAAAATCAATTTTATTTATACAAACAACATGGTTGAGTATGAAGCACTTGTTTTAGGACTTTGACAAATAGTGCATTGGAACATATCTCATCTCCAATTTTATGGTCATTCTTAGTTAATCATCAATTAGGTCATAGATCATTTTTAGACCGAAAACAACAAGTTGGTTCTATATAAAGCCATGGTCGACACTCTTAACCAAAAAATTATTAATATTCAGTTTGAGCACATACCTAGGCATAGTAACAAAACTTTAGATTATATGGATACTATTGGCTCTCTGATTCGACAAATAGATAAAGCTAGAGATTATCAGTTCCTCATTGAGAATTTGTTAGCACTAGCTCATGAACCTTCAGCCATTGTCATGATTTGTTATATTATTGGTCATAATTTTATTTGATAATCAGACCTTTACAAATACCTCCATGACCAAGTTATGCCACCTAACCTATCTCCCAAAGAAACCAAAGGCTTCATTCATCATTCCACTCATTATATTCTACTTGGATCCACCCTTTATCATCATAGTTTTGATGGAACTCTACTTCATTTTTTAACTTTGGTAGAGTCTACACTAGCATTAAGAGAAGTTCATGAAGGAGTATGTGGAGCTCATTCTAGTAGGGCAATCCTATCTAAAAAAATCTTGTGCACTGGTTATTATTGGCCCACAATAGATGCAGATGCCACTACATATGTAAAAAAGTGTGACGCATGTTAATGGCATGCTAATCTAATTCATGCCCCAACAAAAACTCTAAAATTGATGTTGACACCATGGCCATTTTATACATGGGGACTTGACCTCATTGGGAAGATCAATCCCACTTCATTTGACAACCATAAACATATCATTACTGTCATCAAATATTTCACTAAGTAGTTTGAAGCTATACCCCTCACTTATGTGACTAGAAAGCAAATTTCTAAATTCATTTTCAACTCTCATTTGCCATTATGGTATCCCCTCTAAGATTATATCTGATAATGGAGGATCATTAAAAATCAAGGATGTAGACCAATTATGTACTGAATATAACATCACACAACATTTTTATACAACATATTACCCTCAAGGTAATGGCCAAGCTAAGGCATCCAATAAAACAATTGTTAACATTCTCAAAAAGATTTCCAATGATGTCGGTCATGATTAGCACTTGCATATATTCCTTTCCCTTTGGGCATACCATACTGTAGACACCAAAATTGTGTCTACTCCTTGGTCAACTCCCCCCTTGGTCCCCTTGGTCCACTTCTAAACATTCCTAACCCACACCCTTATTAATGTAAAATAAATTAACTATTTTAAATTAATAACACCACCCTTAACATCCCACCTTGAATACCTCACTTTGGATACCTCCATCACCCTATGGCTAATCATGATTACCTAAACCCCATTTCAACCCTCCCACTAACCTCTCACACCTATTTAATCCACCTTTGACCATTTTCTAATGATAATTAACCTTAGCAGTTGGAAGAATAGACAAAAGGCTAATTTTAGCCTTTCTTCCCATTCTCTAGCCACTGACGTCGGTCAACAGTCGACTGACACTGGCGGTATCACCGACGTCGATTTCTTTAAAACTAAATTCTTACACCCAAGAAGGCTAATCAATCAATCAATCAATCACGCCCCTCGCAAATGTGAATTCTCTTACTCTAGGTTCCAAGTTCTCTTGCTCCTCGACTCCTTGCAGGCATCAGCATCCTAATAGCACTCTCCAGGCTCAGGAACTCTGCATCAGACAATCCACATCAGATTGAAGGTTGCACGAAGTCTTCCACAATAGCCATAACATAAACAAGTCCTCTGCACTTTTGCCTCTCTACAAGAGCTAAGTATTTGTATTGGTTTTTATTTCAGTACTCTTAGGATACATTAGCAATCAGTCCATTGTCCATTTCCAAGCACTATTGACACAACCCAATCTGTTCTGCCCAGAGAGGCTGAAAAGCCTTCTCTCATCCTTATCTCCCTCTCACCCCTATCCTCCATCTGGTCCCTCTTTTAGGCCACATTCTCTGCCCTACAAAACCCAACACAAACCATTAAAACTCCCACAGACATCCCAAACCATTATGTTGACCACAGAAAGACCTGAGAGTTATCCAAAGTCCCATTGCCCCCACCGACATTGGCATCTAGGCCCATTGCCCCTACCGACATCGATAGAATAACTGACGTCGGCAACTTGACCAACTGATGACGGCAGACTAACCAGCGTTGGTGACTGTCAGAGGCAGACAATAGAATATAGGTACACATTATCTTTATTTCTTTTGTTGAGCCTTTTATTATTTCTCTTTCTAGCGACATTCTTTTTATCGACTAGTGGGCTGTCATCCCTCAAGGAAGTCTTTGCACTTCTGGGACCGAGATTTGGTTGGTAGTCCACCATATATCTATCTAATAATCTCTTTGTTTAAGTCTTTTTTATTTACAGGTGTCATCCTCCACAGCCAAAGAGGAGCTCCTTCAATCGTCTAGATACGGTGCGCAAACTTCATCCGGGTATCATCTAACTGCTAACCATTATCATAGTTTCTTTCATCTTCTGAATGTAGAAAAGTGAAAAAATAGTTGGAAACATTCTGGCACTCCCGGTGGGACCTTGGAGTTTTCCTTTGGTTCATACTTTTTCTTCTAAAAGCAAACATTCATATAGGTGCATTAGATTTCTTCTTGCATCCCTTCCTTCTAGCTTTTTATTTTGAAACGAAATCATAAGCAGGAGTTAAAAGGAACTTTTTCTTCTTCTCACTTTCTCCTTGCATTTTAGAGTAGTGAAATTCATACTCTTAACATTTTCTCAACTTGTTTGCATCTGAACAAAACATTTCAATTTGGGCTTAAAATCTATTGCATCTCATTTCTGCTTGAATGCATATTTAGTCCACTCATCTAGTAATTAAAAATGCATTATAAATAAAGCGTAGTGCACTTATGTTACACAACCTAACCACTTTCACAACTAAACATCTAAACATACCTGAGACAAGGTCCGACTAGAATTTCATCACCTAGCGGATACCTTACCCTTCCTGGTAATCCTACTTGGACTTCACTACCAAGGGGAGAGCCCACTCTGTTCTCAGGTAGAGTATAAACTCTAGGGGAAGTATATACTGGCTAAGCGACTTATCTCTAGGCTCGTGAAGTGAGGGGAGCTTGCTCCTTAGCACCAGGCCACATACAGAACCTAATACAGACTTTGAGCACCAAAACTAACCCAAAACCAACCTTAGACTGCTTCTTCTAGGACTCGTTCTATAAGCCCAACTTCCCAAACACACTCTTCTAAGGCATAAGCCAACAAGACTCTAAAACTTATTCTTAGGAATTAACGTTTAGGGGCTGCTTGTCTTCATCTATTTTTCTATCTCTATCTAGTTTTTTGAGCTGGTGAGGCCATATTTTGAGTTTCACAAACAACTCAGAACTTTCTTTTTCTTCTGAAAACATTTAGTTTTTTGAGTTTTTGGAAATACACAGTAACTGACATTGGGTTTTCCACCGACGTCGGCAACTTATCTTCACCAACATCAGTTATATGACCGACATCATCAACTTTCTTCATCGACGTCAATTTTTCCACTGACGTTGATCACTGTCAGAATTTTTCTTCTCAAAATAGCAACCTAAAAACTTGACCTTTTTGCTATCAAAAACACCAATTCTAGTTTTCTAAGGCTAAAACATACAGTTTTAAAACCTAAATCTTTCTTGCCTTGGATGGTTTTGACATGTAGCCAAACCAAAACTCTTGTTGACCATGCAAGGCAACAACCACTCCTACCTTCACCTTCTATATCAAGTCCTCTAATGGAGTATCATTTAGAGACTGAACGAACTCCTACCCAACCAACCCTAACTCAAACCCCTATTGTTCCCAAAGGGGACCAAGACTTTGAAAGGTTTCTTGACCTCAATGTCAAGGCCCTTCAACACTATCTCGTGAGAAGTCGAATGTGAGACTCTTTCGGCAACCCAATTTATGGGATGCCAACCTCCTTAGTTGAGACGGCAGTCATATCAATAGCGTCTGACACCCAGGCCATCGTCTCAACTAATAACCCAACCATGACTAATCTTAAAAGTGTGGTTTCTCCTTCTATTTTTGGACCTACTTCCATTGGGGTTTTGGCCCCCCATCAACCACAAAATATTCAACAAAGTTTTACACCATTCCAAAACCTAGTTGTCTCCATCCCGCCTACTCTCACACACATCAACACCAAGGTGGCTACTCATCCTTTGGCTAATGTTGCCACCATCCAACCACCTCTGGCAACATCAAGCCAAGTTATGCCTCCTAGCTTCATGACACAACCACCCTTGGCTTCCACATCAGCCCCTATGACTAGTTACCAATATGTTGTGCCTATACAAGTGCAACCAACTATGTCATACGCCCCTCCTAACACCTTCCAAGTGCCTTATAACCTAGGGGGCACCCCACCTACAAATCCGTCAACCAATCTAATCAAAATGTTGATGGATAAAATGTCTAATCTTGAGACATCTATTTTGGGTTCAAGAAATGTTCTCTTGTATGAACAAATTTGTAATGAACCCATTCACCCCTCAGTCCCAATCCAACTATATCCTAGTCAGTGGGAACTTCCCAAGTTTACTCGCTTCTAGAGTAAGGAAGACCCACAACAACATCTACGAGTATTTAGACATGCTTGTTATCTTATAACACATGATGATGCGTTATTGCTATGCACATTTCCCATGTCGCTTTCTAGAGCTGCCCTCAATTGGTATAGTTCTATTACCAGTCACTCTCTATTTTCCTTCACTCAACTCGCCCAATTATTTCTTGACCACTTTTCAATTAACATCACCAAAAAGGTCTCCATCGCGGACCTATACTCTATCAGACATTTTGACGATGAATCAATAGCCGATTTCGTTGCCCATTGGAGAGTCTTAATCAACCAACTCTCCTTTTCTTTACCTCAACCCAAGTTCATTGAGCTCTTTTCACAAGAGTGTGCCAAACACATCTCATCTACTTTGTAGGTCCAAACATTCTACACATTTGACGAAGCTTTCACCATGGCTAGAAAGCTTGAACTCTGTGTTGTCGAAGAAGATAAGGTCAAATTGCATAGTAACAAAAAATCTAATGACCCTTCATCTTCCAAACCTTCTTCTTCCCACTCCAAGTCCAAAGGAGTGGCAAACACTGTGGTCCTTAGACCATCATCTTCAACAACAACTAATCAACCTCAACCTTCCACATCTCAAAGTATCACAAAACAATTCCAACAAAGGTACGTACATCATCAATACACTCTAATTAGAGAATCATATGCATCTGTGTTGGATAAACTCGTCAAGCAGGGGGTCCTCAATCTTCCTCAAATCTGACCACCTCAATTTGACCCCTCAAAAGCCATCCCTACATGGTACAGGGAAAATGACTTTTGTCATTATCACCGTGTTAAAGGCCATGACATAAATAACTAAAAAACCTTTAAAAACATTGTCCAAGACATGATAGACAAGGGGGATCTTGTTTTGGATAACCCAAACACACCACCTAACCAAAACATAGAAATCTTTAGACAACCATTCCCTAACCATCCCCCTAGTTAAAATAACATTCAGACCATGTCTGATGACCCCCAAGAGTGTAATATATGCACAGTCAACACGGTTTCACCTTCCATCCCTAGCCAACCTCTTCCACAAACTGAAGAGGTTAGTCAACATATCCCTCCACCATAGGTATAAGAGCCATCTTCTCCTATTTGTCCATCACAGGTTGAAGAGCCATCTTCTCCTATTTGTCCACCATGGGTAGAAGATATTTCTTCTCCTATTAGTCCTTCATCCACTCTTTCACACATAGGAGAGTCTCCTTTGACTTCTCCTATATTGGAGGATGCCTTGATGGCACCAATTCTGGTGGCCTTGCCCTCATCCTTCTTATTACCTAAACCCTCACAAGCAACCACCATACCTAAACAAGTTAAATCTCCTGGTGTTCAGCCCATATCTAACCTCACTCACCCACAAGTGAAGGTAGACTTGAACCTTGCCTCGCACAATAGTGGTCCTCAAACCAAACTATAGAAGACCACTAAACCACGTCAGAGAACTCCTCCTCCACCATCATCATTTCCCTCTATTTTGGGCCCATATCCTTCTACCTTAATAGGAATGCTCCATACTCCAACACCTATCAAAAAAAATCACGTCCATTACTACCTTTACCTATCAAGAACATACCTCCTCTGAAACATCCAACACCTTTCACCATGAAAGTGCCATCTACACGTGTGACCACACCACCAAACAAAAAGATGGTATGGCAAACTCCTCCTACAACTCCTAAACAAGGATTGTCAACCCCCACTGCAACAAAATGTGCAGACCCATTAGCAGGATCTTATGCTTTGTTGTTATGACAATTGTTGTAGTCTTCTAGCATTAGCCTCCCACCTCTTAAGCCATACCAACCTCTTAGACCAAAACCATCTTGGTTCGATGACACTAAAGTTTGCCTATATCATCACTCACCAGGACATGATACTGAGAATTGTTGTGCCCTTAAGGTTGTCATCCGCCAATTCATGGAAAAAGACACCCTTATTATCAAAGATTCTTTCAACAAATATCCAACACTGTCTACTGTCTCCCAAACCTCTTCCCCTCCACACTCATCAACTCTCAGATCAAAACCATCTTGGTTCGACGACACTAAATTTTGTGTGTATCATCGCACACCTGGACATGACACTGAGCGTTGCTACACTCTTAAGGTTGTAATTCATCAACACCTCAAAAAGGACACCCTTTTCATTAAGGATTCTCTTGACCACCCTTTAACCAAACCATCAACACCATCTAATGCCTATCAAATCTCTTCACCTAAATTGAGATCCCATCATCGGACTATGGTCTCTCTACCACCTTCAACCCCATTATTTAAAATCAACACCATCAATGTGGCCAAAAGGTCACAAACCATGAAGGATAAAGGGAAAGAGAAGGTTTATCTCCCCCAAAAATATCCATTCATTAAGTCTCATCAACCACCAAAACCCAAGTCTTTAATCTTGGGCACATCTCGACCAACATCTTTGAAGCCAATCTGTGACTCTATGATGAAACAACTTCACCAAACCTCTATGAAGACATCTTTATATGACCTTATACAAAACTCTTCGCAACACCATCAAACTTTGATCAAAGCCTTACAAGCAATGGAGGTCCAACCTAAAGACCCCCAACTACTAGCTTCTTTAATCAAAACATTACCAACCATTGTCTCCATCACTGTCCCTAATTCTGAGATTCCAAACTCCAACCTGGAAGATCAAGATCTCACCCTCTTAAACTAACTCTATCACACAAAAGCTTTGCAAGATGCATCCTTACGTTGCACTCCTTGTCAAAGAGGAGCTTCAACATCTTCTCTCATCTATTCAATCCATTGATCATCTGCAATGGGTGTCAAACATTGCCCCTATCACAAACAACTAGGGGAATTCGACTTTATACTAATTATCGTGACATCAACCAAACATCAACCAACCTTTCAATCATGACCTCAACCAAGCCTCGACCAAGCATCGACCAAACATCAACCAACCAAGCATTGACCAAATATTGACCTCGACTAAACATCGACCTCAACCAAGCATCGACCAAGCATCGACCAGACATCGACCAAACATCAGCCTCAACCAATCATTGACCAAACATCAACCAACCAAGCATCGACCAAACCTCAACCAACTTCTTAATCATCTCCAACATGTGACCAATATGGAAAGAATTAAACAAGGCAAGTTTGCTCTTAATTGGCTCAGACCTTATATCATAACACACAAGTATGGATCAGGGACTTATCGCCTGTCTTCTCTTGAAGGCCGGCCAGAACCTAAGCCCCTTAATGCCTTCCATCTATGACCATTATATTATTAATCAAGTACTCGTTCACTTGATATTTAACTTGAGCTCATCTCTTGAGCAATCCCTGTCATCTTAATCCTCATTCCTTTCAACCCTGTTCCCCTAAACAAACATTGTGTAACCCTTTTATAAAGTATGAATGCTTTGTCCTAATAAAAGGGCACCTTTAAACTTCTATAGTCTTGTCCATGACTAAAAATTCTGTCAAAAATAAATTGGGATGTCAAAACAAAATATCAAAAGGTCATAAACTTTAAATGCAGACTGCTCCCTCGAAGGACAGCTGCATCATCATTATTGTAGCTAATAGACTGGTCCCTTGAAGGACAGCTATTCAAAGCCCTCAAAAACATATAAAGCAAAATGTAGACCACTCCCTTGAAGGATGGATATGCCTAAAAATATTTCTACAAATAACACTATCTCATAAGCTTCTCGCATTGATCAGCTTCACATATGACCACAAAATAAAACAAACATCCCTATGTAGACTTCCTGCACCGATCAGTCTACCAAAAAAAAGGGGGGGGGGTCATGGACATGACTTGTAGTCATTCTCAAGGTCTCTTATTAAAAGGGGCAAAGTTATCCCTACTAAAAAGGGTTACCCTATCCTAACATATCTCACCTACTCAAGGGATTTCGAGCTCATTTTAATGTCAAAGTGATTCGATTACTTCTCTAACAAAATCAATGGTCAATGATGTAATGCATGAACGGGGCTTTTGTTTCCAAAAACCTCATCTATGCAATCATTATTGTCCTTGTCAATGAAAGAGCAATGCGCCTTTCACTTCTTACATCTTGGTCACATACAATCCAACCAAACTATTTCCAAATAAAACCCAATCCAACCAAAAAAATTTCAGACCACTCACATTATCACAGTCCCATTCACATAGTTTCTATGGAAAACAATACACATGGAAACTATCGACCACAAAATTTATGTTAAGCATAAACCATTACTTACTAAAGCATAAATAATCTCATTTCATTTTCAGCATGCACCATCACCAATATAGAAAATTGCTAGGGATGAAAGACCACTCAACCAATGTTACAACATACACCATCACACAATACGGAAAAGGTTGTAACATCATCATACCCTCATCATTTATAACTTGACCAAACCAACCTATCAACTAGCCTAAACTACATTGGTCTGAGGCCCTTCAAACAGGGGCTATGTAGGTAGCACTCAGATGACATGATGTCTTCTAGGGTTAGCTCGGCCACATCCATTTTTTCATCTACTTTATGGACAAACCATTTCACCCTTAACCATGACTTAACATAGTTTGACCCCATCCATAACCGACCCTCTTCCTCCTTTTTAGGGAGAACTACATCGACCTGAGGCCCCTAAAATAGGGGCTATGTAGGCAGCACTCAGTTGACATGGGGTCTTCTGAGGTTAGCTTGGCCATTCCTTCATCTGTCCATCTAATGGACCAACTCTCTCAACCTAACTCAACCAAAGACCTTGGAGATCGCAACTATCTCCTTCGACCACAACCACTTTTGAGACAACTCTGCCTTGGTTGTTTTGATTTTATATGCTACCTCATGAATAGTTAGCAAAATTATCTGCACATCGCATTATGACCCTCATAAGTATTGGATCATGAGAAAGTTGATCCCCACTACTTGTGACATTTTCATGTTTTCCAAGAGCACTTCCTAAGCCTAGTATACTTGGAACACGATGACCATTGGAGCTACAGCTTGGATCATTTAACCCAATCAACTACGACTAAATGCTAGGGACCGGTTATTTTGATTTTAGCACTCCTCGACCTTTGACCACGACAGTTTGACCTACCTATCACGTGAAGTGGTATATGTGCAATCTCAAAATTTTCAACATTCACACTCCAACTTCACCATTTCCATCCCCATCCACTTTCTATCAAATCGACACCCGATTTTAGGTTCCCTTCCCTCGACTCCCGCTTTGAGGGGGAATATCTCATCCCATAATTGAGGCAACCTACATTCATTTTTGTCTTGCAGTTCATCAGAACAACCAACAAGACAAAAAATACCTCATCCCATACCTGGGGCAACTTACTCCTATTTTTATATTGCAGTTCGTCAGAACAACCAACACGACAAAAAGGGCAAAATGTAGACACCAAAATTGTGTCTACTCCTTGGTCGACTCCCCCCTTGGTCCCCTTGGTCCACTTTTAAACATTACTAACCCACACACTTATTAATTTAAAATAAATTAACTATTTTAAATTAATAACACCACCCTTAACATCCCACCTTGAATACCTCACTTTGGATACCTCCATCACCCTATGGCTAATCATGATTACCTAAACCCCATTTCAACCCTCCCACTAACCTCTTTCACCTATTTAATCCACCTTTGGACCATTTTCCAATGATAATTAACCCTGGCAGTTGGAAGAATGGACAAAAGGCTAATTTTAGCCTTTCTTCCCATTTTCCAGCCGCCAACGTCGGTCAACAGTCGATTGACGTCGGCGGTATCACCGACGTCAATTTTTTTAAAACTAAATTCCTACACCCAAGAAGGCTAATCAATCAATCAATCACGCCCCCCACAAATGTGAATTATCTTGCTCTAGGTTCCAAGTTCTCTTGCTCCTTAACTCCTTGCAGGCATCAGCATCCCAACATCACTCTCCAAGCTAAGGAACTCTACATCAGACACTCCACATTGGATTGAAGGTTACACGAAGTCTTCCATAACAGACATAATGAAAACAAGTCCTCTGCACTTTTGCCTCTCTTCAAGAGCTAAGTATTTCTACTAGTTTTTATTTTAGTACTCTTAGGATACATTAGCAATCAGTCCAATGTCCATTTCCAATCACTGTTGACATAACCCAATCTATTCTGCGCAGAGAGGCTGAAAAGCCTTCTCTCATCCTTATCTCCCTCTCACCCCTGTCCTCCATCTGATCCCTCTTTCAAGCCACACTCTCTACCCTATAACACCTAGCACAAACCATTAAAACTCCCACAGACATCCTAAACCATTCTGTTGACCATAGACAGACCTGACAGCCGTCCAAAGTCCCATTGCCCCCATCGACGTTAGCATCCAGGCCCATTGTCCCTACCAACATTGGCAGAATAACTAATGTCGACAACTTGACCAACTGATGATGGCAGACTAACCAGCATCAGTGACTGTGAGAGGTAGACAACAGAATACAGGTACGCATTATCTTTATTTATTTTTTTGAGCCTTTCATTATTTCTCTTTCTAGTGACATTCTTTTTATCAACTAGTGGGTTGTCATCCCTCAAGGATGTCTTTGCACTTCTGTGACCGATCTTTGCTTGGTAGTACATCATATATCTATCTAACAATCTCTTTATTTAAGTCTTTCTTATCTACAGGTGTCATCCTCCACAGCCAAAGAGGAGCTCCTTCAGTCGTCTGGATACGGTGCGCAAACTTCATCCGGGTATCATCTAACCCCTGACCATTATCATAGTTTCTTTCATCTTCTGAATGTAGAAAAGCAAAAAAATATTTGGAAACACATAACAATCATCATACACCCATAGGAGCTACTCCATACTCACTTATTTATGGTACTAAATCCATCCTTTTCATTGAGTTCAAATTATCTTCACTATGCATCTTTTTCAAGCATGTCCTGGATGATCATGACTATCAAGTAGTTCACCCATAAGAACTAGACCTACTTGATGAGAAATGTACAAATGCACTCAATAATCTTGAAACATGTCGTAACCAACTCAAAGGCCACTATAATCAGTGTGTTAAGTATAGAACATTTGAACTTGATGATCTTATTCTTAAATAAAATAAAAAGAATACCACAGCTAAGAAAAAGAATAAAGGAAAACACAAACCAAACTAGATAGGTCCTTTCATCATTACTGCAAATTATGGATCAAGAACATACATGCTCACCACACTAGATAGTGATGAACTTCTGAAGCTGATGAAAATTATTCATCTCAAGCAGTACTATGCTTGAGTGCTAAGGTGTATTATCTGTATGAATAATTTTAGTTATACCATTTTATTACTATTATTCTTTGTACAAATACTATCCTCTTCACCATATCCACTTTCTACTTCCATTCTATTAACCCAATGTGTTCTAAGGCTTAGCATATTTGACCTTGGTTTTTACCAATCATTATGCAGTTTTAACATCAAGGTATATGATTAGTTTCATCAGTTGGTTCAAGTACTTCAAATAGAGATTTTATTTTGGGACAGTGTGATAAAAAATTTAGTAGTTGCATCCTTCATTTTTTATTCCTTTCTTACAACTGGTCTTGCTCCTAATTATAACCACCTTTGGGAAAATTAGTACGATCAATATATGACATTGTATCCTAGTTATAGCCACCTATGGGAAAACTAGTGGTAACATTAAACCTTGATGTACCAACTTGCCACTTCCAACATCGTACTATGCCTTTTTACCACTTGTGCCTATTTTGTTTGAATTGACTGATACACTAGTTAAATTCCTCCATTATAAGGGTGGAGCTACAATGACTTGAAGTCCTACTCTAGGACTATGTAGGTAACACTCAATACTTGTTAAAGTCAATTCAGTCACCCTAATCCGTGCTCTCACCATTTTTTGAGAAATCTAAGCCACTCTCTCACCATTTTGTGAGTAACCTTAGTTTGAATGCTCTCACCATTTTGTGAGATGCTCCTACCATTTTGTGAACAAACTTAGTTTGAACATTCTCACCATTTTGTGAGCAACCTAAGCCACACTCTTGCCATTTTTTAAGTAACCTAAGCTATGCTTTCATTATTTTACAAGCAACCTAAGCCATGCTCTTGCCATTTTATGAATAACCTAAGCCATGCTCTCACCATTTTGTGATAAACCTAAGCCATGCTCTCACCATTTTAGGAGAAACCTAAGCCACGCTATCACCATTTTTTGAGCAACCTAAGCCATGCTCTTTCTATTTTGTGAGTAACCTAAGCCACGCTCTCACCATTTTGTGAGTAACCTAAGTTTGAATTCTCTCATAATTTTATGATTTCAAACCATTTAGTGTCTTGTCATTCTCGATTAAGTTGATATACTTCAAAAATTTCCAAAAACATTTGAAAAATCATTAGAAAAGAACAAAAACATTGACCACTTCTTTTCCTTAAGGATTTTGGAAATCCTTACTAAGTTACAATCAAATCACTTGTCATTTGTTTCCCCATCCTTTTTAGCCTTTTTCTCTCACACACTTGCCATTTTTCAAGACCATTCCTATTCTTGTATCACATCCATTCTATTTTTTCCTTAGTTATCACATTCTTCCCATTCCTTGGGAGAACTACATTTGACTTGAATGTTTTTATTGGATATTACATCTATGAAACTATGTAGGTAGTGTCCACTTGCCTAGTACATATGGAGATAGCTTGGCCACCCCTTTTCTTTTCTTCTATTCGCCCCTTTTGTTTGTTTGTTAAGTTGTCACCTATTTTTTAGGTGAAATGTTCGTATGGTTTTTATTGAATTATTTATTTGTTTATCTGCTTGTTTGTTTGCTTTCAGCATTATTGTCTTAATTTAGTTAATGTGTGTTTATTTGGTGATTCCTTGCCCACACTTACACTTGAATCCATTCAAATTCATATGTTTACATTGTCATAATTGTTTCTATCATTGGTGCATTATTTTCTATTGAGTATTGGATTATAGGAGTTAGTCCTCATGCATATTTCATCTAAGTCCTCATGATGTTATACCATGATGCGTACTGACATGTGATACAATAAACCTTAGCTTCAAGAAGTCTATTCAGCAATGGCAACATCTCTTCAACATCAACATCTTGATTTCATCCTTATCATGTCCCAAAAAGAGCAATTAAACATGAAATAATTTTAATCTTTATTATTTTGGATGAACATCTCGCTATTAGTAGGTTGTTCCAATTCATAATTACCCTATGTATTAAATTATCATCCTCATCGACCAAGTTTATCATGTTTTCCATAATCGGGGTCTAATGATTATAATTGCTTATGGATAAATCATTGCACACCATCCCATCTACATTTATCAATGATTATAACTACCTTTGGGCAAATCATTATGTTTTCATCACTTTACTTTTTCTACCTATATAGGGGCATGTTATTATCTTGTTTGTCTATCTTAACTAGGGCAGCTCCATCTTCTTAATGATTATAATTGCCTTTGGGTAAATCATTATTTTATCATACCACATTGCCACTATTGGGATACAGTTTTTGTAACTGCCTTTAGGCAAACCATTATGCATCATCCCACTTGCATTCTCAATGATTTTGACTACTTTTATAGTATCATTGTGTTTTCACCTCATCATCTTTCCTTTCTTTGGTCCCCTCATTTTGTTTCTTTCTTTTCAAGGGAATGTTTTTCAACCGACTCGTGCCAACCTCTCCCTTGAGGGGGCATCATATCATTAGTTTATCATCATTGTTGTTGTAGGTATACATGACCTTTTCATTCTTTGAGAAGATGTTAATGTGCTTATAGCTTGTAACACCTTCCCAAATAAGGGTAACCCATCATACAGTTGGTTTATCATCATTATAGTTATAGGAATACATGACCTTTTCATTCTTTGAGAAGACATTACTATGCTTATAGCTTTCAATGCCTTCCCAAATAGGGGCAAACTATAGACACCTAAATCTAGCCACCAATAACCTCTAACTAGGGTTTTGGCCAATTTCCACCCAAAATGCATAATTTAGCCTAAAAACACTAAAATATGCTAAAAGATTTGAAACTGACATATTCAAGTGCTGATTTTGGCTAAATTATCCCTAAATGGGGTAATGCAATTTATGGGCCAGCTAACTTTAATTAGATTATTTTAAGTCAAAATGCCAATTTTGCACCTATGTGCTCTATATTGCTCTTTCCTATCAAATATTTTTCAAAAGACACGTGCCTTTGTTATTTGTTTTTGGTAACATCATAAATGGGAATATGGATCCAACACATCTAACATTGACTTCTAATTCTAATCCAGTCAAATTTTGGACCAATAGCAAGGCATTCTGATAAAATTGAGTAATTTATGTACAAAGTGCTTAAACATGCTTAAAAGCTAATTAACCCAAATCAAGGCCTAATAAATAATTCCATGGAAACTTGTTGAAATTTTATTTTTGAAATTGGATATTGAATATCTTTATCATCAAGTGACCTCATTTCATGGGAAGACATCCCTAGGCCAAAAATGCCACAAATATCAGGATTCATGCCCTCCATACCTCATCAATGCCTTCCATGATGCCCTCCATGCCTCTTAATTTCCCCTTCTTCCAATGTCATGATGAGTATAATTACAAAATTAATTCCAAAAATTGAATTAGTACTCAACCACACATCTCAATCTCAGGATGGATGGTTTAGGTTGATTATAGACATTTTCAAAAATCTATAAATAGAGAGGCCATGAACATCATTTCTAATACTTAATAATTCAAATTTATAATGCATAAATGGTTCCAAAATCTTTAATAAATTAGTGTTACCGTCCCAAATTGATTGCAAGCCAATCCAATCCATAAGCCAAAGGTGATAAGGAGAGATGGAGGTAGTCAAGTTTCCATTGCCAAGGACTTCATGAGCACAAAACTGAGCAAGCCACCACTACAAAGTAATTTGGAGCATCCAAGGAAGGTGAAGGAATTCTTGTTTTTTATTCCTTACTTTTTAGTTATTTTTGTCATATTTTTTTGTTAACTATGCTCTCCCTAATGTCTAGGCCTAGAGATGTTATGCTATTAGTGTGCTGCGTTCATTTTGTTTTTATTTTCGAACTAAAACCATACTAACCATCCTCTATTGAGTCAAATTCCTAGGGCATATCAATTATATTAAATACTAATGTAATTTAATCATGTTTACTCTATAAAACTTTAGTTTAAATCTATATTGTGATAATAATAATAATAATAATAATAGTTTGAATGGTTGAATGACTAAATTTTTCCTATGTTGAATCAACCTTAATTTATTTGTAAAAGACTAACTTGGATATTTTATGTGTCCAATAGATTTGTGTTTTTAATTTCACACTCTTTTATGGTAATTTATATTTATTCATTATTCATTCAAATGCACTTAAAAATAATTAAATTCTATTATGCAATATATTCGACAGCCTAGGCATTAGGTTTTTCCTTACAACTACACCTTGCACCCTTATATATCATATTTAAATGAGTTGGATTTAAGTGTTTTTGATGATATGACTATGCGTGATGAGACCATGTGTCCAATTTTCACATCCTTGCACATTATAGTTTAGGAGTCCAAACAACAAGCATTTACGACAAATCATGATGATGCCACATGTTCAATTTTTAAAGTCTCACACATTATAGTAAATATAATAATATATAAGTGTTTAATATAATGCAACTATGTGTGATGGTGCCATGTGTCCCAATATTGCACCTTTATGTACTCTTAAGGTTTGATTTTAGTAAGAATGAGAAAAAATGATTGAAATGGTTTTACATATAATTTGTTTTCCATGTGTCACTAATAAATTTTCTAATGGGACATGTTGAGGTATGTTCTTTATTATTTGTGATGTAGCATTATTGTTGTCATTAATTTCAAAATCATGTTAGATGGCATTTATGCCAAAGTCAGTGTTGAGGCTATGCATGATGAAATGATGTGCGACAAAAAATTTGTGTCTATTTAATATGAGATAATTTAAAGGAAACCTATCAATTATTTTTAGTATTAAATACATGTCAAGGTCAAGTTTAAGGTTCAAAAGAAGCATATTGTTGACCACCAGTACTAAGGAACATACAAGGTAAGAACACATGGGTCAACTGGTTCTTGTATTATATATGAGGTCTTCATATAAGGTTGTAATGTGATATATCTCATAAATTATATTGAGAGTATCCCTATATTCATATAATTATTTTTTAAGAATGACATCATTGAGAGCTAGATTGTTTTTATCCAAACTTTGAGTATTAAGTATATTGAGTACCACAATCTAGCTTTGTGAATAAGTTATATGCATGAATCATGGTAAATATTTGTGATTTAGGTCAGTATAGGCATAATAAATTATCCTAATTTGTGTTAAAAATAATAAATATAACTAATTTTAATGATGAGTTTTAAGGTCTAGTTTGGAGGCTTAATCTTTACCTAAAAGACCTAGTGAAATTACATAGGTCTAGTAGCATGATTAGTTGAGACATATAAGACATGCGTGAGAAATTTTTTTAGTGTATTAACCTAGTATGATTTCATATTACATTATTTTGGAGTTTTTAATATAGTTAAATAGGTTTCAAGGCATGATCATAGTCTAAGTATGATTGGCAATACAAGGCCTAGTGTACAAAGTGACCTATAGTGGCATAATGATGGGTCAAGATCATTTACAAAGGTGGTATATATATTTAAAAAATTTAAACATGTGTGAGAGGTAATTTTAATTATTTTAAAAAAAATTTAAGTCAATACCTAAATGAAAAATTATGAAAACCTATTATAATGTTCCTTGTGTGCATAAAATGGGGTGTTGGAAACCTGAGAAGAGATTTCTTGTACTCGTTAGCACATGCAACATTTGCATGAGATATTGATCACTTTATTGAAGTTTTTTAAGGTCCATATATTTATTTTCCTATAATTTTTTTAATATTAGTTATAATCCTTTGTGAATGATTACTAAGAAGTGAAACTAATCAAAACCCTCTCACAACCCTTATAATGAGCTGATAAAAAATATTTAGTTATTTATTGATAAAAATGGTCTTTTTGACCTATTTTTACATTTTTAACATGTAAAATACTCTTCAATGTTTCTTAAAATGGTTTTTTTTGTCATGATAGTATGTATAAGCTATAGGAAACCCCTTGTTTTTAGTAATTTTTATGTAGTAGGCAGGGTTGACCAAGTCCAAGTTTGAAAATGGATGGAGGATGATGTGTAAGATTATAGTTTATTAAAATTTAAGTTTTTTAATCTTTTATTAGATCAAAAATGTGTTAAACTAGTCATGAATTTTAACCTGTCACTAAACAAGCCTAATGAGCCAAATAATGAGAAAACTAGGCTAGAATGAGAATGAGATTAGGGATTGGTTGAAAAAGACTAGGGATGGATCCTAATGTATGGGTTAATTATTAAATAATTATTCCTCCTATATCATTTGTTTATAAGTTTTTATTATTCATATACTCAATCAAAAATTTGTCATCAACTAGTTTGTCTAACACAGTGACGTTTGTGTAGAGTGAAGTAGTGAGATTGGTCTATAAGACCAATATTGATATATGAACATGCAATATATATTTTCATAGATGATATAAGGATGATAAATTTTCAAAAAAATCCATTATAATATCATATAAGTGTTCCCATAGGTTTTCTAAGATTTGATTTTCTTGGTTGTGTTTTTTATGCTACTAGCAATTTTTTGGGTATGTGAAAATGATGTTTTTGAGTCATTTTTCACTAAGGTAAAGAATAAAATGAAATTTATTTTGTTATAAAAGTATAATATGATCATATTAATGTATTTTTATTCATTTTAATTTTCTTATCAAGTATTTAAAGTTAAATTATTTTGATTGTTTGTTGACAATGTTTGGCGGTTTTGAGTAAGCTATTAGCAGGAGTGTTCCTGAGGCCTTTTGGCCTATGTGGTAAAGACCAAAGAATATGGTGAATTATTTTAATTCATAAATACGTTATTAATATTATTTTATTTGTGTTTTATTTTTAATTTTTTTTATATGGTCCAAATTTACAAGACAAACTTTCTAGTAATAAGAAAGCCTAATGGCGAATAGACCTAATTGAATGGTTCAAGGAGTGAAAAGAGACATTTGGTGTTAGGTACATAATGAGAGATTATGATGGAAATATTAAATTATCATATGAGTTTTTCATCCATTTTTTAATGATCAAAGTGTTCAAAAGAGGTCTAGGTGAAATGTGTGCTTAGGGAAGGTCTAGTTGCATTAGGTCTCTATTAGGCCTTGGTTTTATACCTTAAAGGTAATGACCAACCTATGTAATGTTTGTTTCACTTGGGAAATTTTTTAGTGATATATTTAAATAAAAATCCAAGTATGATGAGTTCCTTGGCCAGACAAGATGGGTATGAGAAATAATAAAGTATAAAGTCAAGGCCTAATAAGCCTATTTTGACTAGTTAGAAAAAAGAGCTATTGAGCAAAGGATATAGAGTTTTGGAAAAAAGGATAAGGGATTTAATATCATAAGAGAGGTGATATTAACATTCCATTAGTATATAAATATGTTTATATAGGTATTGAGTAAGGTCATTTGACGTAATTCGGCCTAGGAGAGGGCTAATTAAGCGAGAAGGCCTAATAGGTTATTTGAGTGAGAAGAAAAAACAAAAGAGGTAATAATCAGTTGATTGAGAAATAGGTGTCCAATATTGATCATATATTCAATTTATCTAATTTATTTCTTGGTTTTCTAGGGTGTTTGAGCCTCCTTGTAGGTTGAAGCTTACTAAAATCACTAGTTGAGTTTGTGTTTGACTAGTGAGGGTTGGTGTTCATTATGGGGTTGGTGCCTCACTAATTTTTTTATTAATTTCTTATAAGATTGTATTCTAAGTTTTTCATCATTGGTATTTATCTCCCTATAGTTTTTCACACATATATTTCATGTCCTTATGATGTTTACTTTCATATATGCTTGTGTATGCATTAATTGGTGTATGTAAGTGAATGAATGCTTCATGAATATTAAGAGAAATTGGAGGAATGTTTTAATAATAATTATTCATATCACCCTATCATTATATGTATTTAAAACATTTATTATCTGATTATTTCCTTTAAATTAGGTCTTACAACCTAAAGGAGATTCTAAACTAGCTAAGATGGATATTTAAGCATAAGGTGGTTTTTATACAAGCAAATCTCATTGTTTAATGGATCTGATTATGCCTTTTGGAGTTTTATTATGATTAAGTATCTAATGTATCAATTTCATGATGTTTTTAAATTATTCTTGAATGGGTATACTGCACCCCCGATTCCTCTTATAGATACAACATGTAAGAAGGCTAGTGACAATAACTCAAAAGCAATGAATGGTATTATGTGTGTCATATCATAGGTAGAACTTGTGAAGGTAATGAACTATATATATACTAAATAAATTCTTATAAATATGATAAGAGAAATAAAAAATTAAGAAAATATGACAACAAGAAAAGGTTCTTCAAAAACAAAATGATTCTTTACACCAAGGAAGATTACATCTCATTTGATGAGAGTGAGAGAAGTGATTAAGAGAGTGGTCATGAAGGATAATGTCATAATGTCAATTAGTTTCTCTACATGGATAAATAATCAAGATTCTTAAATAAATAATAATACATATGGATTGGAGGTGTTGTTGGTGTTTCAGATGAGGAAGGAGACAAGGTTGATCTTGAGGCTAAGTTGATGAATACTATAGAAGAATTAAAGATGGCAAAGAAGAAGAATAAGGTGGTGAGATCTATTATCAAATATTATGAAGATAAAATCAACTTTTTCTAAGATATAATAAGAAACAAATCTAATGCACTGTATATATACTAAATAAATTCTTATAAATATGATAAGAGAAATAAAAACTTCAGAAAATATGACAACAAGAAAAGGTTCTTAAAAAATAGAATGAGTCCTTACACCAAGGAATATTACATCTCATCTGATGAGAGTGAGAGAAGTTATTAAGAGAGTGATCATGAGGGATAATGTTAGAATGTCAATGAGTTTCTCTTCATGGCTAAATAATCAAGATTCTTAAATCAATAATAATACATATGGATTGGAGGTGTTGTTGGTGTTTCAAATGAGGAAGGAGAGAAGGTGGATCTTGAGGCTAAGTTGATGAATACTATAGAATAATTAAAGATGTTAAATAAGAAGAATAAGGTGATGAGATCTATTATCAAATATTATGAAGATAAAATCAACCTTTTTGAAGATATAATAAAAAAACAAATCTAATGCACTGTATATATACTAAATAAAGTCTTATAAATATGATAAGAGAAATAAAAACTTCAAAAAATATGACAACAAGAAAAGGTTCTTCAAAAACAAAATGAGTCTTTACACCAAGGAAGATTACATCTCATCTGATGAGAGTGAGAGAAGTGATTAAGAGAGTGATCGTGAAAGATATTGTCATAATGTCCATGAGTTTCTCTTCATGGCTAAATAATCAAGATTCTTAAACCAATAATAACACATATGGATTGGAGGTATTGTTGGTGTTTCAGATGAGGAAGGAGACAAGGTGGATCTTGAGGCTAAGTTGATGAATACTATAGAAGAGTTAAATATGGTAAATAAGAATAATAATGTGATGAGATATATTATCAAATACTATGAAGATAAAATCAACTTTTTTGAATATATAATAAGAAACAAATCTAAAGAACAAGAACAAATAGTCAAACAAGTGGAGAGTCAACTTGAAATTATGACTGTAAGCCTAAAAGAAAAAGAAGAAGAATGTGCAAGATATGTAGCTAAAGTGAACTCCTTGAGAGATTAATTAAAATAAACATAAAATATGGCCAAGTCCTTTATGAGGTTTGAAAATAGTACCAATGATCTAGACAACATTCTAAGTAGTTAAAAGACTGTTAATGACAAAACATGCCTTGGCTTCATTAGAGATCAAGATAAGGACACTAATGTGATTAATAAGTTCAAAAATCAACTAAAGAGTGAGGGTGATGATATAACAAAGGTAAATACTATCAAGAAATATAATAACATAATGTATGTTAATCTTTTCAATGGCTATTGTTATTCATGTAACCAATTTGGTCATAGAGCAAGGAATTGTTAAAGGCCTTTCAATAATGAATTTTCATGAAACTATGTAGAGAACCATCAACCAACAGGTATGGGTCATGGTATTTTTCCATTTATAGGGATAATATGTTTTAATTGTCATAAGGTTGTTAATATTTCAAAATATAATAAGCATGATTTCTCAAGACAAAACAATAAATTTGAGGCTTCTAGAATACAAGAAATAAGACAAGATAGTAAGTAGAAACCCTAGATATCTAGGGTTAGTGACCAATATAAAAGTTCAAGTGGACTATTTTCCATGGTAGAGTATAATCAAGGTACAAAGGAATGCTAAATTTTTTCTCTATCAACTTAGATTGTTGATGAATGAGTCAAGACCAATAGATCAAGATATAACATTTCCCAAACAAAGATTTAGGGGATCAATGTAGAAGGACAAATAAAACATAAGAATATCATGGAGGAATTTCAGTCCTACAAGGACATGGAGATATGGGAATCTCTTAAATTTATGTTGTTCTAGTTGTTTAGAGTAGAATTTAATCCATTAGGCTTCATGAAGGCACTCAACTAGTATTTAAGGAGCATGAAGGATTCTCCATCATAGAGGAAGTTCTATGGTTTTAGGAGACCTTCAAATTCAAAGATTAGTTAAGAATTTTGCTACAGGGGTGATCACAAGAAAAAAGTCACAAAACTTCTACATGATGACTTGATCAAACCAAGTCATATTATTGAAAATGTATTAAATTTTCATGGATATAAAAGGAGCCAATCATGTCTCATGAGTGGGTATGTGAGATTGGTCTATGCTAAAAGTTATAATAGAAATAATTGATGAGGTTTTTTAAGAGAAAAGGTATGTTTCTTTAGGTTTGAAGATCAAATAGCTACTAAAAATATGAACCTTTGTCATTAATATCAAAGGGGGAGAAATTTCATGTTTGATAGAAAGAAAAAGTACTAAAGAAGATCTAGTTTGAGGTGATTGGAAATATCTAATATGTTAAGATGTGTTTCCATCAATCACAAAGAGGTAAATTATTGAGGTATATTCCTAATGATTTATGATGTAGCATTGTTGTTGTCATTGGTATCAAAATCATGAAAGATGTCATTTAAGCCAAGCTCAGTGTTGAGGCTATGCATGATGAAATGATGTTTGATAAATAAGTTATGTCTCTCTAATAAGAGAGAATTTGAAGGCAACATGGCATTTATTATGAGTATTAAGGACATGTCAAAGTCAATTTCAAGGTTCAAAAGAATCATATTGTTGAGCACCAATACTGAAAATCATACAAGGTCAGCACGCAAGGGTCAACTAATCCTTGTATTCTATATTATTTCTTAGGACAAGGTTTTAATGTGACATATCTAATAAAGTATATTGAGAGTATCCTTATCTTCAAATAATCATGTTTTAATAATGACATCATTGAGACCTAACTTGTTTTTGTCCAAACTCTAAGTACTAAGTATCTTGAGTAGCTTGGTCCAACTCTATGAAGAAGATGTATGCATGAATCATGGTAAAGATTTATGATTTGGGTAAATATAGGCATAATAAAGTGTGCTAATTTATGTTAATAATAACCAAGAGACAAAGAAGCTTACTAATAAGTTTCAAGGTCTAGTTTTGGGGCCTAATCTTTACTTGAAAGATGTAGTGAAATATAATAGGTCTGGTAACATGATGAATTGAGCCATATAAGACCTATGTGATAAATTTTGGAAGTTTAGTAACCTATTATGAGGTCATATGACATGATTTTGGATTTTTTAATATAGTTAAAGATGTTTCAAGGCATGATCATAGTCTAAGTATGATTTGTAGTGTAAGGCCTAGTGTATAAAGTGACCTATAATGGCCTAATGAAGGGTCAAGATAATTTCCAAAGGTGGTATATATATTTAAATAATTTAAATATGTGTTATACATCATTTTATATATGTGAACAAATTTTTATGTCAATACCTAGAGGATAAAGTATGAAAACATATGATAAGGTTTCCTGTGTGCACAAAATGGGGTATAGCAAACCCAAGAAGAGATTTCTTGTACTCTTTGGCACATGAAAACTTTTATTAAGATCTTGATAACTTCATGGAAGTTTTTTAAGTTTACTATCTTTATTTTTATATCATTTTTTTGAACATGAGGGACAATCCTTTATGAATGATTACTAAGAAGTGAAACTAGTAAAAACCCTATCAAAACCCCTATAATGACTTGATAAGCATGATATAGTTGGTTATGGATAATTATGGTCATATTGACCTATTTTTATGCTTGTAACATTTAAATTACTCTTCAATATTTCTCCATGTGGTTTTATTTTGTCATGATAGTGAGTAGAAGCTATAGTAAACTGCTTGTTCTTAAGACTTTTGATGTAGTAGGTAGGGTTGACCATATCAAAGCATGAAAGTGGCTGGAGATAATTTTTAATACTTATATTTTATTACCATGAATTTTTGTGTGTAGGTTTTAGATGAAAAAAGTGCTAAAATGGTCATGTAATTTTGCCTATCGTTAAATAGGCCTAATGAGCAAAATAATGAGAAAACTAGGTGAGGATGAGAATAAGATTAGGGTTTGGTTACAGAGGACTAGGGATGAATCCTAATTCATTGTTTAAATATTCAATACATATTACTCTTATAAATTGTTTTTATAAGTGTTTATTATGTTTATACTTAATAAAATTTTTATCATGAAACTGGTTTGTCTAACTCAATGAGGTTTGTGTAGAGTGAAGTAGTGAGATTGGTCTATAAGACCAATATTGATATATGACCATGAAATATATATTTTAATATATAATATAAGTATGATAAATTTTCACAAAATACCATTTTAATATCACATAATTTTTCCCATAGGTGTTCTAATATTTGATTTTCTTGACTGTGTTTTTGTTGCTACAGGCAACTTTCTATGTGTATGTGAAAATGATGTTTTTGAGTCATTTTTCACTAAGTTGATGGATAAAATGAAATTTAAGGTGTTATAAATGTCTAATAGTATCATATTAATTTATTTTCCTTAATTTTAAGTCCTTGATCAAGTATTTAGAGTCAAATGATTTTGATTGTTTGTTGACAGTGTTTGGTGGTTTTGAGTAAGATATTTGCATGAGTGTTCCTGAGGCCTTTTGGATTGTGTGGTGAAAAAAAAATAATATTTTTAATTATTTTAAGTCATAAATAACCTATTAATATTATTTTATATTTGTTCTATGTGTAAAATTTATGTATATGGTTTAGATTTACAAGATAGACTTTCTAGCAGTAAGAAGTCCTAATGGCAAATAGACCTAATTGGATGGTTCAAGGAGTAAAAAGATCCAAATGGTGTTGGGTAAATAATGGGAGATTAGGATGTTTATATTAAATTTTAATATTAATTTTTTCATCCATTATTGAAGGATCAATTTTTCAAAGGAGGCCTAAGTGAAATGTGTGCTTAGGAAAGGCCTTATTATATTAGGTCTCTATTAGGCCTAATGGTGGTTTTAGCCCTTAACGGTAATGAATGACCTATTTAATGTTTTTTTTAATTTTATAAATTATTTTATTTATATATTTTAATAATAATCCAATTATGGTGATGTTATTAGCTGACCAAGATTGGTATGAAAAGAATCAAGTATAATGTCAAGGCCTAATAAGCCTATTTTGACTAGCTAAAAAAAGAGCTATTGAGTGGAGGATATAGAGTTTTGGAGAATAGGTTAAGGGATTTAGATAATAATATATCTTATATGAAAATTCCATGAGTATATAACTATGTTTATATAGGTTGTTTTCAAGTTCATTTGACCTGATTCTGCCTAGGAGAGGGCTAGTTAAGTGAGAAGGCCTAATAGGTTATTTAAGTGAGAAATACATGTGAGAAGAGTAAACAAAGGAGGTCATCATAAGTTTAATAATAAAAAAGTGACCAAGGGTGATAATATATTTAAGGTATTTTAGTTTTTTCTTGGTTTCCTAGGGGGTTGGAGCCTCCTTATAGCTTCAAGCTTGCTAAAATCATTAGTTGAGTTAGTACTTGACTAGTGAGGGGTTGGTGCTCCTTATGTGGTTGGTGACTCAATAAAAGTTTGATTGATTACTTATAATATATTATTACAAGTTGTGATTAATTTTTTTTAATTACCCTATAGGGTTTCCCACATATATTTCATATCATTATGATGTTTGCTTTCATAGATTCTTGTGTATGCATAGATTGGTGTATGTAAGTGAATGAATGCTTCATTAATATTAAGTGAAATTGGAGGACTATTTTAATAATAATTATCCACCCATATATATATATATATATATATATATATATATGAAACTTTATACTATAATATTATATATTTTGGTCACCAAAAAATGTAGTAATCCTAGAAAATATGACTCATCTCTTAAAAAGGATACGATGAATCGATACTTTATGTGCACTTTGATTCATTTTAATCTGACCTATGGTTTTTTGTTGTTTTTATTTCTAATTGATTAAAATTTAATCACATTTTAGTACATGCTATAAAAAATAATTTTCTTATATAAAACAATTTATATATCATGTAGTAGAAATATATAATTGGTTTTATATTATTTATGTTTTTGTTAATGTGTATTGACTCTTTAGTGATCATAAGTGCATCAAATGTCATGGTAGATGAGGTTAATTAGGGTAACCATTGCTAAAATCATATTAAGTTATTTTTATATTGTCATGCCTCCCCCAATTAATGTCCCTTCTTATATGTATATATGCATCCCCCATCTCGGCACACGTCATACACAAAGACGTGGGGTCACAAGCACATAGCAATTAGATAACCTTTAGCTTATCTACATCTGAAATTTTCCCAAAGTTTTAAAATGATTTCGTGGACCTCCATGAGTTTTTTTTTTTCCAAAAAAAAATCCAAACCCAACTTTGTGGTGTAGGTACATATTTATGTTATTTCTCATTAATCAATGGTAAATTGATGGAGAAACTAATAAAATTATAAATCAATATGGTGAGTGGAAAATCCAAGATAACATATATTAGTGTAATTTAAGATATATATGTTGGTATTATAGTTCTATAAATATTAAGTTTTAATCTCTTTGATTTCATGAAGTTGAATCGATTCTTAGAATGCTTTATAGAGTGTTTAACAAGGTTCAATTTTCTAAAATCCTAACATTTGAGATTGGTTCATAAAGACCAATTTATTCTAAATAATCATCATTGTAATCCTAATCAACCAAATTACTCAAAAATATCTTCAAAATTATCATCATTTTTATCAAAATCTTATTTTTAATTTTTTTTTTTACTAGAGTCCCAACCACTGAGATTGATGCATAAAGTCCCAACTAAATCTATAGTCTAATTACCTATAATATTTCCTTGTGAGATGATTGATTCATAAATAACCCTCCTAGGCTTGATTTTTAATATTGTGTAAATAGTCCACTTATATTTAATTTTATACATCCCCAATCAATGAAAATTATCCATAAACTACCAATCAATGAGATGATTGGTTGATAGAGAATCCAATAGGGTTAAATTTATGGGAGTCTTAAATAATAAATGATTTTTTAAAGAATTCTTAGGTTTGATTAATATATTCCCAAATAGGTATACAAATTAAAGTCCGCAATGATAATATGATTGGTTAATATAGATCCCACTTGTGGTTGATTTACTTGAGTCCCACCCAGTGAGGTGATTTGCTTATATATGGATGTCCCATCTAGGTTTGATTTCAAAGAGTATTAATAATAAATATTGATTAATACAATCCTAATTAGTAAGATGAGTTTTTCATAGAGTTCTAACTAAGATTCCCTTTTTTTGTTATAATCATTGAGTTTGGTTCACAATGTCCTAACCAGTGGGATTATTATTTAACAAACCTAGTTAAGGCTCCATCTCTTGATGATCCATTATAATAAAGGGTGAGAAGTTTAAAGTAAGATATTCAAAATTAATTATAATCTAAGAGTGCATAGGGTTTTTTTAAAAAAAGATATGAGATGATAATATCAATTCTTGTTATATTTAACATATTTTTTGGTTTGTCAATGAAATGAAATGTTAGTTTTTTTGGTTTAGATGTGAATATTTTGACATGGTCACTAGCTGCTTGAATTCATCTATTTCACTTCCATTAGTTTATTTTAATGCATATTTTAGCTTGGATTCCAATTGTTACCTTATAAAAAATTTAATTTTATTTCTTTCATAAAGATGAGATTAATGATAGAGATTTCAAGGAGATCCATTTGGTTGAGATCATGCTCCCCCTCCTCTTCCATCATTCTACTAGCTAAGAATAATGGGAATAGTAGGGTTGTGCATAAATTTCATATAATGTAAATGTGTAGATACAAATGTATATAATGGTGTGATTTTAAACTTGGGTACATGCATCAGATATTGTTTAACCCTAAAATGGATTGTGTAAATTGGTGTTATCTATATTGCATTAAAGGGGTATACAGAAATGAAATGGCACAAGGGTGTTAAGTGGATCTATATTAAGACAATTATATGTAAAACTCATATATAATCATACATTAAATCTACTATGTTGAGATAGTCTAAATATATAAAGTACAATTATGCTAAATACATAAATGACAAATAAGTGAAGTACTTAGCTTGTTTTGATGTTAATATAGTCATGGATTTAGAAGAGGCCAAAATCATGGGGGAAAGAGATTCAAGAATAGTCATCAAATTTTGGTTCTTATGCCTCTATCTCTCTAGATAATAATATCATCCTAGGATGGTTGCATTCATGCTACTATCTAGGTTTGATGCTAGTGTCTTGTACAAAATATCTATTGAAATATGGTGCAACTACCTGGGTGCTTCTAGATTTTGATTTACATTCACTCTATTGTATTAAAATATAGGTCATGGATAATCATTTATTTTAAAATTACAAAACCTTATATTTTCATATTCAATGTCACCTTTGGGAAAAATGGGTTAGTGGGCACATAGTGTTAAGCTAACCCTAATGACCCATCTATAAAAGGATGCTACCTACATAGCCAATCTCTAAATAAGGCCTCAAATTGATTTAATTATACCCTATGTATTGGATTGTGTGTGAATCATATAATATGTGAAAAAAAAGTACAATAGTGACCTATATTATAACTTTGAAAAATAGGCTTTTGGGTTGATCCTTTAGTACTTTAGATGTGTAATACCTATGACTAGTATGTAAATAGGAATAAATATGTAAGATTTGTCTAGTGAATTCTCTTTTATTTGAATGTTAGGTGAGGAATTAATGAGGGTTTATATTGTATTTATATCAATATGTTTGTATTAATAACTCATATTAAAGTAGTTATGCATACCATTAAGATAGTTTCATTTGAAAATTAGATGACTCTAGGGAATTGGACACTTATGTCAAGATAGAAATGTAATATTGATGCCACTATATATCCTTATCAGAGTTATTTCCAGAATTCAGATAATGTGAATGCAATAGAGACGTGATCACATGAGATGAAGCAAGTGCACACCACATAGATGCTAAAGCAATTTGAAATTATACAATAAGCTAAAATGCACAAGACAAAATGGATAAAACCAAAATCTAATTAACATGAGATGGCCAAAGTGAGGACTCCAAATAGGAGAGTACATAAGTAACTCCTCCACACAAGGTGGACAAGGCACCCCAAGAATAGACTGTAACTCCTCCATGAAAGGTGGTGACAACGTGCTAAGAATAGAGAAGTAACTCCCATCAAGGGAGTTACTTATGACACCTATGACAAATCTATGACACACACCTCCACATAAGCTAGCCTATCCCACAAATGTAGTAAAACTCTATGTATGCACAAGAAATACAATTTCCCTAATTAAAAAATAGGGAACAATAAAAACCTACACTAATACCCCCCCATAAGCGTAGCTTAGGTGGGCAGTGTGGAAATATAAAATGGGTCCCAACAACTAGGCTTGATGAGGTACCCATGTACAAATGCAATCTCCCATAAGATAGAGAAAAGGAGAAAAATCATAGGAAACCCCCCCCCCCCCCCCCCCCCCCCCGCCCAAAAAAAAAAGATAGACATAAAAGAAAGAAGAGGCTAGAAGGCCCCCCCTAAAGATGATGTTGCTACAGATGTGGACCGCACCCCAAGAAGAGCTCATAGATGAATGAACTTGCTCTTAGTGAAAGGTTTGGTGAAGATGTCTATAACCTACTCCAAAGACTAGCAAAATATCAAGTCAATGACTAGACTATGAATAAGCTCCTGAATGAAATGCATGTGAATCTCTATGTGCTTAGTCCATTAGTGCTGAACTAGATTCCTACAAATCTAAATGGTACTTTAGTTGTCACAATAAATGATGGTGGGTTGCCTGATAAGAATGCCAAACTCAGAAAGTTTCTCCTAAAGCCAAATAGCCTCAGTAGCTGCATTAACAACTCCCCTGTACTCTGCCTCTATGGATGATATAGCAATAGCATTCTACTTCTTGTTAGACCAATTGATAGGACCAGAACCTAGAGAGAAACTATAACCAGAAGTAGACTTGTGAGTCTGTGAATCGCCAGCCTAGTTTGAATCTGTATATCCAACCAAGTCAACCTCTATGCTAAATCTATAATGAATCCCGTATCTATGTGAACCTTGTATGTAATGCAAGATCCTCTTAGCTGCTTTCCAATGCAACTCATGTGGTTCTTGCATGAATCTGGAGACAAGTCCCACTATATATGATATTTCAAGCCTAGTGTGAGTCAAGTAGATGAGACTACCAACAAGTTGTCGATACCGAGTGGCATCAACCAATGGTGAAGAACAATCAGCCTCAAGCTTGACTCTTGATAGAAAGGAAGTTAGAGGTGGCTTGTAATTAGCCATGTGAAACTGAGCCAATAAGTCAAGAGCATACTTAGGTTGTGTAAGAGAAATCCTTGAATCTGACTATGAGATCTCAATGCGAAGGAAGTAGTGCAACAAACCCAAGTCTGTCATGTCAAATCTATTTTGGAGAGATGCCTTCATCACTGCAATAGCTGATGAAGAACTCTCGGTGATCAAAAGGTCATCAAGATATAGAACCAAAATCAATAGTGAATCATCCTGTCATAAGAAGTAGACATTAGGATCAGAATGGCACCTAGTCAAACCCGCTATGAGAAGGAAAGAATCCATCTTGGCATACCAAGCCTGAGGGGCCTGTTTGAGGCCATAGATAGATTTCCTAAGTCTGCATACTGAGAAAGAATCCTGAACAAATCCTGGTGGCTGCTCCACGTAGATCTCCTCCTCTAGATCTCCATGAAGAAAGGCACTCTTCACATCCATCTAATGCACATCCCAACCATGTGTTATGGCAATAGCCAAGTTGATTCAGATATAAGTTATCTTTGCAATGGGTGCAAAGGTATCTGAGTAGTCAATGCCTGCCACCTATGAGAAACCCTTGGTGACCAATCATGCCTTGTACTTATCAACTAACCCATCTAATGCAAACATGGTCTAATATATCCACCTACATCAAACCACCTTTCTTCCCTTAGGAAGTGAAGTAAAATCCCAAGTGTGATTTTTGATTAAGGAAGAATATTCTTCCTCCATAGCATTATCCCATTTAGGTATGCCCAATGCCTCTCAAAAAGTCTATAGATCTAAAACTAAAGTAAAGAAGGCATGCGGATCTCTCTAAAAATCCCCCTAGTATGTCTATCATCTACGGGATCTCCTGCCCAAGTGCGAGCACTCTCAAGTGTCAGTCTGGCCTAAAGTTGCTTGAAAGAGGGCAAGTTAGGTGATAACTCCTCATCCTCTGACTAACTAGAGGTGGATGACTCTGCATCACTATCTTTATTGTCTAAAATCAAAGAAGAAGAAGATGTCTCTAGCTCAAGAACCTACTATGGTTGATTTGAATCAGATGAGGAATCATCATGAAGAAGTAGATTTGATGAGGGAGAAGAAGTGTCAAGTGTTGAGTCTCTAGGACTCTCCTAAAAATGGACATTTCTCTCGATGAATAACTCATGAGTGACTGGATCTAGAAGGTGATACCCATTAATACCATTTGGATATCCTCCAAAGATGTAAGGCTTGGACTAACATTCTATAGCTTTGCATTTCTTCTTCAAAATGTGGGCCATGGCTGGGGATCTAAAAACTTTAAGGTGCTCAACATCAGGTTTCCTTTTATGCCAAGCTTCAAAAGGTGTTAACCCTTTCAAAGCTTTGTGAGGAACCCTATTTTGAATGTAGAAAGCACAATTGATGGCTTCAGCCCAGTACTATGGTGCTAAGGATTTGGAGTGAATCATACAGCTACCCATCTCTTTCAAAAACTTATTTTTGCATTCTACAACCCCATTCTATGAAGGACTATACGTGACTATGTGTTACAAACCAATCCCCTATGTGGTGCAAAATTGCTCAAACTTGATGCTGACATACTCCCCTCCATTATCAGTTCGAAGAACCTTGATGGATTTCTCACTCTGTTTCTCAACAAGAGCCTTAAAGTCTAGAAAATTTTCAAACACTTCAGACTTTTATTTCAGAAAATATATCTAAGTGTACCTAGAAAAATCATTAATTAAAGTTAGGATGTACTTGGCCCTTGTGAAAGATGGTTTGGGAAAGGGTCCTGATACATCACTGTGGACTAACTCCAAAGGTTGTGAAGCCCTCCAAGTTTTGCCTTTGTCAAATTTTGCTTCAGGATGACTCCCAAGGGAGCACCCCTCGCAAAGTCCTTTTGACCATGTCATGTTTTCAAAGTTGTTTAAGGTAGCGGTAGTTAAGGTGGCCAAATCGCTCATGCCATAATTTTCTAAATCCATCTGAATGAGTCAACAATGCTATTGGAGAAGAATCAAGTGTAAAATGTGAGAAGGTGTATAACCTTGTTTGGTGATCTACCCTACCCACTGCCACTGTAATATCACTATGCAACTCCCTGATAGCCACTAAATTTGGTGAAAACTCAACTCTCATGCCTCAACCAATGTGAGTGATTTGGTACACTAATGGGAGATTGGTTAAAAGAGAAGGAAACACTTAGAACATTATTGAATGTTCCTCCTTCCATTTCAACTGACCCTCTCCTTGCAACAGAAATTGATGTGCCATCACCCAAACTAATTGAAGTCATGCTACAAGGCTCTAAAGATGAAAACTCAACTAGTGAAGAGCCCATGTGGTGAGAAGCACCCATATCAATGACCCATGATGTTGTAGAAGCTACAGTTGCTACAAGGGCCTTGCCCTTTTCTTTCTCCTTACCCTTGCCTTTTGCCTTGGTAGAATCTTGGGTAGATGAATTTTGCTTGATGGACTCAAGAAAACCTATGTTGTGCTTCTCTAGAAGATGAGTTAGGTGATCTATTTGTTTCTTCATGCATTTGTGTTCATCATGCCCTGTATTTTTACAATAGGCACACTTAACCTTCTCCTTCTTAGGTTTAACATTGGAAGAGGAAGACTCAGTGTTGTTTTTGGTAGGATTGTTGTTTTCTTTCTTCTTCTCTTAGTCCTTGTTCTTTTTCTTCTTCTCCTTTGTTGAGGTCTTATCCTTACCATTTATAGCTATCAAAGCTTGGGGTTGAGTAGACTTCATTGTGCCCATTTGAGTTAGCTTATCTTGCTCCCTAGTCAAGTCGGTAATGAATGAATCCAAAGAAGGCAGTTTCCATGTAGTGCCAAGTGCACTTTTTGTGGCATGGAAAGTGGAGACAAATACTGAATAGCTTGGACCTAACTTTGCGAGAATAAAAAGTATGAGTTGATCATCTTTCTTCTCTATCCCACATTCTTTCAATTGCAATCTAAGGGCCTTAAACTTAGTGAAGAAGTCTTGTAGGGTGTCAAAGTTGCTAGGACTTAGACTTATGAGTTCGTTTTTGAGCTCATGACCTCTCATCTCATCAAGATTCTCAAACAAATTTTCTAAGGTGTCCCATATGTCATTGGGAGTCTGGGAGGATTCTAGATGGAAGAGAAGTTCTAGAGACACATATAAGCTTAGTAATCCATAGGCTTCATCACTACAATTGTACCACTTGACCTTTTCAACATTGGTGTTGGGTTCTACATCAGTACCCATGGTGATCCTATACAACCCTTTACTTCTAAGAATGATTGATATTTTAACCTTCCATTCATGATAGTTGAAGGGTGTTAGGGGTTAAATTTAAAAAAAAATCTATTTTTAGGTAAATTTAGGTGAAGTTGTGTTGATTACAAGTTGTGAAATTATGCAGAAAGGAGAATGAAAGCAAAGATATGCAAGTTGTGAAAAGCAATCACACCCCTACAAAAATATTGAGCCCTCCTCCAAATATGCAAGTGCACACTCAAAATACATTGGATTCAACCAAAAATGTGTCTTAGAGAAATCAGTGCAAGACTAAAGCAAACAGGAAGTCAGACTCAGCTGAAAATGCATCCCGAGAGACCCAAATTTTTGGCACTTTATAAACTAGTGCATTTTTGACAAATAACAAGACTATGCTATGAATAATTGAATTATAAACACTTTTACAAAAAATGGCACCCAAATCTGACCTACCATTTGTAAGATATTAAAGGTTTAATTTTCTCGTAAACTAGTGTTTTAAAAAAAAAAGCATTAAAACATTTTTTAAAATGCCTATTTTGAGAGAGAAAGTAGTCTTCTAACCACTCGTTAGATTTGGCATGAAATGAGGAATCCAAAGGAGGTTTGTGTGAGTGGGAATTGGCCTCCTGCCATCCTGGTCGTCACCCTTCGTCTTCGACAGACGAAGATACAAGTTTTAAATGAAAACTCCCAAATTACAAAACTGTCTAAAAAATTAAATATTCAGTCAAATTGACTGATTTTTATTTTACAAGTCAGTTTTTAACTGAAAATAATGAAGCATAGATAGAATGAAGGATTGCCAAGTGTCCAAGGGGTGCCACATGGGATGCCAAGTAAGGAAGGGGCAACAAAAAAGCACAGTCCAAAATTTAACTAGCAAAAAAGACAAAAGAATAATTGTAGCCCTGTGCTAGACACTGTACAGCTTGCTTGGCACCTTGATGGGCAAGAAAAGATGATGAAATATGCTGACTTCAATGCATAGTAGGTTTGGGCAGAAGAAGACAAGAAAAATATACCATATTTAGAAAAAGATAGACCGGTTTTGGATGTTGTACAGCTGATGTCATGGCTATAGAAGGATGTTGGGCATTGCAGAAGGTTGGCATGCTATTTCAGGCTGGAAGGACTACTGCGTGGAGTTGCTGCTCCTCCCTCTGCTCCTTTTACTCAACAATGGTGCCAAAGCTAACTGTTGAACCAGACCCTAAAGTGAAGACAACGAAGACACCCAAGGGCCAAGGATTCCCAAGAAAATGATACCAAAAATGATATATATACATTTTATTTTAGATCAGATCTAGAAATTAAAAAACAAGGAGAACTCCACTCCTCTTGATTTCAAAACAAACTAAAAGCATAACCATACACATGATTACCGTTCTTGCTCTGATACCATATCGGAGTTGTTGCTAGAATCTAGATAATGTGAATGCAATGAAGATGTGATCACATGAGATGAAGCAAGTGCACACCACATAGATGCTAAAGCAATTTGAAATTATACAATAAGCTAAATTGCACGAGATAAAATGGAGAAAACCAAAATCTGATTAACATGAGATGGCCAAAGTGAGGACCCCAAATAAGAGAGTACGTAAGTAACTCCTCCACAAAAGGTAGACAAGGCACCCATAGAATAGACTGTAACTCTTCCATGAAAGGTGGTGACAAGGTGCTAAGAATGGAAAAGTAACTCCCTTGATGGGAGTTACTTATGACATTCTTATGACACCTATAACACTTCTATGACACACACCTCCACATAAGCTAGCCTATCCCATAAATGTAGGAAAACTCCATGTATGCACAAGAAATACAATTTCCCTAATTAAAAAATAGGGAAAAATAAAAACCTACACTAATAATCCCAAATGTTAGTATCCAAGGAGTAAGAGAGAAGATACACACTCATAACTTGTAGAAATGGAAGACAACTAAATTTTAAGAACTTTGAAAAAGATATAATACCTAGGTCATCAATATAAGACTATTCAGACTAAGAGATATAGGCCAATAGGCATAAGGATAGAGAAAATGTGAGACTTGTAAAAGCATGAAAAGTAGAGAACTGAGAGTAATATATAAGGTATGAGTTTTCCAAGTGTACAAAACTGAGGTGTTATATAATCATACAATATCATCTACATTTCCCCCTTTAATCTAGTAATGAAATTCATAGTTTAAAGTAAAGGAATTCATACCTAGGAGTGTATACACACCTTGTCTTTGAGTGTGACCAACTTGAGTACTTTGTTAATGACTGACCTATAACTAAGATAATCTTACAATATAAAATTAATGCATATAATTTGGTTTTAAAGTACTTGAAATAGATTTAAATCTAAGGAATGAGGTTTAAGAGCACACATGTCTCAATGAAACCACCTTGCTTTTTGACAAGTTATTTTTAAAAAGATGTATCATTATAAGGATATGAAAACTAAGATTAGGATAAATATAGATAAATATTTAAACTTCATATATCTAATGATATAGAGAGAGAGAAATATATTAGAATGAACATGCCCCCAACTTTGGAGAAAAAGTGAGTTTCTACCTAGTAGTTGAGATTAGCTCAACCATGTAATCCAATGATATTTATAACCTGGTGAGGTTGGATGATCAAGTCCAACTAAAACCTTGGTAAAATTGAGTGATTTTATCACCTCAATCATATCAAAATGTGAACTAGCTACTACAATAGATTGGCTCAATAAATGTTTTTAAAAGTCTATGGGGTATCAGTATGTAAAAAGACTATGATATGGTAACAATCCATAAAAGAGTTAAGGAATATGAAATTGATTTAGATTTTGTAACATTAGTCACATGTTGCATATAATATGCACCTTAGATATGTCTCATACTAAAAATATATATTAAAATAGCACCAATGTATATAATTCTACCACAACTATGAATATAAATCATATAATTGTGTGCTTTGGCCAATTTAGACAACTATGTAAGTGGGGAACACATGCTTCCAAATCATTCCCCCACTATATATGGATAAACAAAAAAAATAATATAAGTAACAATGCGGATGACATGATTTTAGGACATCCCTCTAGTAAAATGGAGATGTTGAATATTGAATAGGTCTAGAGAACATACTTCCAAAGAATGCCCCCATTGAATATGAGAACTTTGAATGTGTGGAAGCCATGCCCATATTATTATAAGTGTGTAGAACATGTATCTATGAATTCCCACACTAATATACCTCCCTTTAAAGTGAGGGAAAGATAGGAATTGGTAGTCACCTTGCCTCAATAGGATAAGATAATTGTATACTCTATCTAAATGTAACCATGTAGCATATAGAAGGGAATGTGTCTATGTAAATTTATCATTGAAGTGTATAGAACCAATGTGATCACATTTAGGCCTAATATTCATGATAAATATCATGGAAACATATAGATAGTAATATTACAAGTAAAAAAATCAAACAAGAACACACACAAGAGTACTCAAAAGTAATTCAAAATATAATGGTCCAAGGAGACAAGGTGCATGTTCAAATGCAACACAATCAAAGGGAAATGTTTAAATTTTGTACAATTGAAGGGAGGTGACTTAATAGAATTCCCATGAAAACAAGAATGAAAAATTCAAATGTCCATACAAAAAGTAATAATCTATGTAAATGTTGATGAAATCATACATAGGCACATAAGCCACAAGCAAAGGAGCTTAATCAAATTCTTAAAAAAGGAAAATAATAGACTCAATTAAGTTCATAAGGTAAATCATAAGCAACTAGCATAAGCATGCCATAGTAACCCATGGATCTAATGTGTTAGGAAAAGATGTCTAGTGTATAGTGTATCAATTACCTTGTGTAAGATATAATCATGGAAAGTAGGCATGTGTAAGTACATATGTAATCTCAAATATGATAATGTAGAGTAACCACTAAATCATATAAATTATGTGTATCAAGATCAAATAAGCATATGTCCCTAATGTCCATATGACATGAGTATAAGGAAGGACCAACATCTAAATAGGAATGTATCATGTATCTATGTATGCTTGTATCACACTCAAGTATAAGTGTGACACATATGTGTACCTAAGTATGTCATGCATCAATATGGAAGTAAAACATGTATGTTAAAGAGAAAATAGAACATGTAAGTACAGAAAGTGTTTTTAGAATTTTGTATGTTTTTGATGATTTTTTTAAGTTTTTGGAAATTTTAAAAAATAAATATCATCTTATGATGATATCCAATGGATGGCCATAGATATATCCCCATTATGAATATGTTTTAATACCCTGGTTACATTGTCGAGGAATATGTATAGGTGTAAAATATATCACTATGGTATCAATGGTTCTATGCATATGTAAAATAGTACTCTATGGTCATGAATTAATAGTAGGCACAATAGGAGTATGGGTTTGTAGAACCCACCATTGAGTGATGTGTGGTTTATTTGGCATACCAATAATTTTTTTTTTGAGGTGTTATATATATCTTATCATGGCATGTAGTAGAATATGGGGATTCCATGGAATCCACTATATGTCTTTGATATAATGGTCTTGCAAGTACTAACCACTTAGTAAATGGGATTGATTTTTGCTTACCCTTTTGCAGTGAATTATCCTTAGTAATCTTGATAGCTAACTTTATGGTTATAAGTTTTTCTTATTCATGAGGATGTTCATATGAAAATTTGTAAACTATAATTACCCAATTAGGATGAATGTATTTAACACACTCATGAACTATAAAAGGTACTATTGGAAGAGTGTGTATCCAAGGTCTTCCCTATAACATATAAAATATTCTTATGGAAGGGATATTTGAAAAGGCATTCACCACATATACAGGACTAACCTGTAAAGGAAATTTAATATCACCAAGAACCTTTTGGTAGGTCCCATAAATTAATCTAACTAATATGGTAGATGGGTGTAAATTATTATGAGTATAACCCAAGTGTGTAAGTAATGTCATGGTGTAAACATTTTTTCTTGCACCATTATCAATAATAACATTGAGTATGGGGTGTTTATCAAGGTATGCATGAATTAATAGATAATGAAGATGTGCATTATATACCAGTTTGGATTCTAACTCCTTCTTAGGATGGTCTTATAAAGGATTGTCGAATGTTTTTATTTATGGTGATCACTAGGTTATGATCTTGATTCCTTTCTAAGATCCTCATATATAAGTTTTTATTTATCAATAAGATCTTGGATCTTGTGTCAAGGTAAAACATCTACTTTTAAAATGCCATAGTCCTTGATGATAATCATAATAAGCATTCACATTATATCCTTTGGGTAGAGGTAAACTCATATCAACCTAGATATAATAAGGGAGAGATATAAGATAAAACTCTAGTAACTATGGGTGTAATGAAGTTGGGGACTCTTATAAATGTGTAAATTCTCTTTTTGGTGCATTAGATAGGAGAAGCTGATTAGGCTGTTGTGAAACTATGTTAACCATTGTCGGTGTTTCATTTTTTAGGTCAAGAGGATTTACCTTATAACTTGGTTTAATCATGAATTTGATACTAGATGCATATTCAAATAGTGTGTTTGATACATACTTGTTCTTATTCAATTACATAAACTTCATTTCATGGTCCCATACAACATGGCATAAGTCATTGAAATATTTAAACTTCTCAAAAAAATGGACTCATGTAATGGAGCAAGCAAACTTTGCTTGAATATAACTTAAAACTCTTTTTTTTCCATAAGATTAGTAATTTTGGATAAAATTATCTTATATCTCAAGACATATTCATTAATAGGTTCATTGATTCTTTATATGATTTTTGCAATTTGGGCATAGGAAACTATTCCTAAAATATTAATGGAAATGTTTACTAACAACTAGTATGCAAGAGGTTTGAATGTTTTATTGGATTAAAGAGTTAAATCATATAACCACCTCAAATCATATTCATTTAGACTTCTTGGAAATAATTTGGTCAAAGTTTTATCATTAGAAGCATAGTCAAGGCATGTTGCACAAAATGTTTATAGATGTTGTTCAGGATCACCCTTTCCATCATATAACATGAACTTAGGTGCAACAAATCTAGTTAGAAATGGGTGTAAATATATTTTAATTTCAAGAGGGTTATAGAATGCATTTTTTGAATCTATGGAATGAGGTGATTTTAAAGAATTTTTTTCAATCTTTGTAATCTTATCATCCAAGGTCTTTATAACTTGAAGGAATGATTGAACTATAGGCCCAAATGGATTTAGATTAACAAGTCTAGTAGTCACGAAAGGGGATGAAAACATGTTTTGAGTAGTAAGAGGCATTAGAACCAATATATATGTTGAAACGATGAATAATTCCATGATTGATGTATCAATAGTAGTATTAGGGAAAAAAGGTTTAAACATATAATATGTGCCCCCACTAGATATATTTAATTGTAATATACTGAAAGGGAGGGATATTTCCACTATATTTTTGGAATTTTTTATTTGATTATAAGTTTAGAGATCCCATCAAGATATTTATGTTTTTTTCAAATACTATTATGAAGTAATATAATTTTATATACTTCATCATGGTATATTTTCTCATTTTCATCTATTTTAGGTTTTTCAATATCAAAAATTTCTTCTATGATAACCCTATCATCATTTATTTCATTATCAACATGGGTATCATCATGATCCAAGGTATGATATCCCTCATTTATTTGAGACATATTATATGGGTGGAGGGGAATATCAATATGTTCAATAGGCACACGTCCCAATCTTGGGCTACACCTAGGTTGCATGCAAAATATTAAAAGTGGTAAGTTAAAAAGTACATCAATCTATAACCCTAACTGGTTTAAAACCTAATGAATTTGAAAAATTTGCATTCACATGGATTAGGTTTACCAAAAGTTTAACCCCAAAATATATTATCTAGATTGGTGTTATCTATATTACATTAAAGGGGTATATATAACTGAAATGGAACAAGCGTGAAAATCATATCTATAGTAGGCTAATTGATTTTTAATTCACATATAAGCAAACACTAAATTTATTATGTTGAGATAGTCTAAATATGGAAAGTACAACTAAGCTAAATATATAAATGACACATAAGTGAATTAATTATCTTTCTTAGATGATAATGTAGTTATGGATATAGAATAGGTTGAAATAATGTGGGAAGGAAATTTTGGAACAATCATCAAATTTAGATTCTGATGCCTCTAGCCCTCTAGACAATAATTTCACCTAGGATGGTTACATCAATGTATTGTCTGGGTTAGACACTAGTGTCCTATTTGAATTATTTTTGAAACATGATGCAACCACCTGGATGCTTTTTTTTTTGTCTTTTCTCTAGTGTATTTAGATTTAGGTCATGGATAGTCACTATTTATAAAATGGCAAAACCCTAAATTTTCATCTTTAATGTGACCTTGGGTAAAAATGGATTAGTGGGAAAATAATGTCAAGCTAACCCCAGTGAACCCTCTATAAAATAATGTTGTGTTCATAAAAAATATGCTAAAGAGGGAATAAAATTGATGTAGTTCTCCCCTATGTGATGTATTGTGTGTGAATCATACAATATGTGCAAAGCAAGTACGATAGTGACCTATATTCTAACTTAGTAAATCAAGATATTGGATACTCATTTAGTAAATCATAGCTAGAGATGTGTGATCCCTATGAATAATATGGAAATAGGAGTAAATAGGGAAGCTTTGTTCAATTGAGTGTTCCTTGAATGGTCTTTTATCTAATTGTTATGTGAGGAATGAATGAGGGTTCATCTTGTATTTATATCAATCCCTTTGGAGTAATAACTCACATTAAATCACATATGCTTACCATTAAGATATGTTTATGTATACATCTCAATTTGATTATGTCATTTATCATCATTAATATTACTATCTGCTTATACTAATTTCACTTATCTCATCTAATCTCATTTATCTCTCTTAATTTTATCCTAATATCAACCCTTCTAGTCATTTCTCTATTATCTCCCTTCTTCATTCTTCATCCACTAGCCTTATATTATCCCACAAATCTATTAATTATTCTAATCATATCTTATTTGTCAAATAACCCCACTTGTCCATTATATTAGAATTTAAAATTCCAACCCCACTTACACTAGCCTATTCCTATGATCTCCTGCATCTTTAGTCCCTAATAACCCATCTAATCACCTCCCTAAACCCTTATTAACTCTTGATAAAATCTAAAAGTCTATAAAATCTAGAGCCTTCTCTAACTTTCTAGAATTTTCTAAAACTAGGGACTTCTAATGAATTTAAATTTCATTTTAATCCCCCTCTGTTACCCTATAAATAACCAATCATGGAGTATGGTTATACTATTTGGAATTAGAATTGTAATAGACAAAAGCTCTCCCATACTCTTCATACTATCCTGAATCCATCATATCATCAAATAAGCCATTAGTCCTTTCATACTAAATCTACCATTATCAAGAAAATCAATAAGCAATCCAAAATCCTTGAAGAATCTATTTTGAGATCTTGGAGGGAAGCCAAGAGAAGCAGTATGATGGTAATAATCCTTAACTAAGTTCTAATTTCTTCCATATTCTTTCCTTTTGAAGTTATTGTAAGTTTTGGGTTAAGTTACTTTTTATAGTATATTGAAACCATAGCTCAAATTTATAAGCATACATTGGTGACCATTGTCAGACCTCATTAAAACTATCCCTTGTGTGTGTTAGATGTGTTAAATAAAATTATAAGATAGGTTAGAGGAAGATTGGGCTCTGAAATATTGAAATTTTCATGTTCTAGACAAAGTTTGGTATTGCACTATAAATTGTGGCTTTGTAAAGGTAATTTTAAAGATCCCAGTGGTAATTTTGCCTAACTACATGGACTAGTCATTAACCGCTAACCTTTTTTGTAGGATTTTGGCCTCTAGTAAAATTGATTATTGATAGAGGTGATTTTGAAATATATCTTTGGTTTTGCCTAGTATAGATGCGATTTTGACAAAATATTGTGTAAAGGTGAAAAATTAGGCATTTTGATTTCTTGTCAGTTTTTATACTCTAAGCTAACCAGGTTGTTTTACAGGGATAAAATAAAGTTGTGGTCACTCTTAAAATAAGTAGGTTTATTATATTATTTAAAATTTCTTCTCCCTAGTTATGTTATTAATTTCCATCTATGGTTTTGTATTTAAAAGAAGTGGTTTTGATTTAGACATAAGATCACTAAATAAACTTATGTTTTTAATCTCTGACCATTTTTTTGTTTATATTTGGTTGTGATTTGATTACATGGAAGGGGAGATTCTTCTCAGATAAAATTATTACCTTTGAAATCACCCTTTTGACAATATTGTGCAACACTACTATCTCCAATAGCAATTTTGAATCCTAAAAATCACCCTTTTGACAATATTGTGCAACACTATTATCTATCTCCACTAGCAATTTTGAATCCTAACTATAGTTTTGAGAAGTTGGAGAGCTGATTTTGCTAGTAGTTAGATAATAATTGTTATCATTCTAGTTTTTTTTATTTTTACCAATAGATATTCAATTTTTCAATTTGATTATGTCATAACTGATCTCAATATATATTTTTATATTATTTATATACTATAAGTTTTAATCTATGTAAACCCACTTCTTGAAAGAAGCAGTATTGATTCCCAAAGGTGGTTTTGAAGATCCATCTATAATTTTTACTTAGGTTAGTTTTGTAATACATTTGTATGGAAATATCTAATATAATCTTGCTTTAAATAAAATCACGTCTCTTTTGGCATTTTAAACACTTCATTTTGTAGTTTGTTTTAAAATATATTATTTTTCCTGTAAGTGAAAAATTCACCTCTCGATATCTACAATTTTGTCTTACTGGTGGAGGTTTTGACTAACCATGAGTGGTTTTGACTAACCACACAAATTAAAACTAATTAACTATCTACAAAAATAAATATCTCATAATTATAGTTTTGACCTATTACTTATGGTTTTGCATCTTTGGAATTAGTTTTGAAATTCTAACTCTGTGTCACTATGCAAAAGTAGTTTTACAGGGCTAAAAGGGGATTTTGACTTTTATTAAGAATCTACTAATAGTTTTTGTGTAGAACACCTAAGTAGGAGGACATAAGTAAAAATTTTAATCCATTTTCTCTTAGAATCAAGAATTTGTTTATAATTTATATTTTAAATTTGTTGTATATATTTCTTTTATTATTTATGCTTTTGTCTCACAATATTAAATAATCAGTTATATAAATTTTTGACTGCCTATTTATTACCCCAAATTTTGCTTTTATAGGGTGAAATGTGATGTGTAATTCACACCCATGCACTTGCCATAATCCTAGGGGGATTGTGACCTTGGATATTAACACCATTCACAAATCCACATTCAATGTTTTGGTAGAGTATAAATATTAAGAATAGCTATCGTTAGGCCAAATGGTTGACCCTATACAAGTCTTTCATGAAGGAAAAGATTTAACTATGTAACCCAATAATTAGACATCACCCAAAATGGATTTAGGCCCCACATACCTTATGTATATTAGGGACACCCTTAAAAACCATGTTTAAACCTAGTATAGAACCATTGACTATAATAGGTGACTTACTACCATATTCAGTATCACCTCCCAAGTGATCATCATGTATAAACAAGGTTGATAAGGTTTGGGAGATTCTATAATGGGTCACTAGCCTACAACCTCAGCCATAAATTCATTATATGTTACAATCATCAAGTTACACACCCATGGGTTTACTAATATTAGGACTATGGTTTGATTACTTTGTTGTGTGACATGTTAAACCAGTGTTATTTTTGAGTTGAGTCAGCCTTTAACCCTAGATTACACATGGATATATATTCCTTATATATCATTATCTTGTATATCCTTATTATCTTATAAATTCTATCCATATATTTATATGATAAATTTTTTTCTTCATTTACAACCTTATCTACTTCACCTTTCATCATATCTTGTAATATTATATATCTTTTACATCTTATCTTCCCATCTTAGACATATCCTAATCTAGTTTTGTCTTGGAATCATCCTATTTATTTATCTCCCTATCTTTTATATCTTTATCTTATCAAACCCTTTCATCCCATTTGGTCTTACCTCATCTAGACAAATCCCATCTTATTTAGTCTTGCATTTTTATCCCACAACACACCTAGTTGGGTTTTAAGGGCATTCACTTGTCCAAACCATATTCATTATAACCCTAATCATCATTACATCACCACCCTTAAATACATTTTTCAATCTCAAATTCCATCATCTTTAATCACCCCATTTATTCCCATTTACCCTTCATCACATAATCTTATATCCCTTCCAATCTTAAACAAACTAGTCCAAGACTTGAGCTGGTCCTTTTATCATCCTTACATAACATCCTATCGTCATATTCCACCATCATTTTTATATCATCCATCACTTTTTTAGATTTCATACTTAGTCAATACCCTATTAACAACCTATTGCTTTGTTAGTTTCAATTTAGCATCCAATCATCATCAATCTAGTCATCTCTAATCTAGTCATCTTACCTATTTATAACTAGCACCCATTTAATCATCTTCTTGCTAGTTTAAATCTATGTACTAGTTGAATCACCATCCTTTTCTACCTTGAAAACTAGGAATTATCAATATATTTTTAACACTTATCATACTATCAGTTTGAAATTTGATCCTTGTCTTATATCATAATATATTTAATATATCTCATATTCACCATCACATGTCATACTAGCTCAATCATTTAGAATAATTTTATCCAAGGACTATATTTATCCAATCCCTAATCTAATTTTACATCAACCCCATTTTATCATTTGACTACCCTTCATCCATCACCCATTTATCATCTAACCACATGGACTTGGACCAAGTTCTTATAGAATAATACCTATTTGCCAACAAGGATGAGATAATTTTATGGGCCCTAGAAATGGGTGCCCACCTACATGTATATCTTGATCCCATCAAGCTCCAATTAATGTCCCATGTCCTTCCCCATCAATAATGCCCATCTACACCTAACCTTCATGTTATACCACCATGGTCAGCTCCATTGTCCATTCATCATAACCATAGTTGTAACATCCCTCAATACATAAGTAATGAGGTCACCCTATTTCATGATTATATCCTTACCAATAAGGATGCGTGCCTTTTATGACTATTGGAGATGGGTTCCCATCTTCCCACTATTTTTTAACCCATTAAATTAAGATCACCCCCCTAAACAAGTCCCTTATTGGCCTTTATCCACATCCAATTTTGGTAATAACCAATCCTATCCCAATCCCCATCCACTGATCTTAGTCCTAATCATGACATTCTCAGTCCAAAGATTACCTTGTTTAATAACTATATTATTGCCAATAAAGATGCAATCCTCTTGTATCTCCTTAAGATGGGTGCCTATCTTCTCAAAGGCTTTAACCCTATTTAACTAACCTTACCTCTAATTCACACCTATCCATAATCAAATCTTCTATTTATTGATCATAGTTTATCACAAATCCCCCATCCTACTAGCAAAGGGAATCCTAGCATGTCAACCTTATCAAATTATTGTTCATATCCTAAATAATCTCACACACCTTCATCTTCCAACAACCTGACATCACCATCACATTATCTTAAGTCCAAAACTTCCACATCCATCACTAGATATGAGCAATAAACCCTTCTCTCAACATTTTCGTAAACCTTACTTTGCAAACTAGAGGCTATAGCCATGATTTTAGACCCAAAAATAAGACCTGTAAATTTTTCCAAACATACGCCCTCATGGTATTGAGCATAAATATTTTTTATATATGATAAATTTCCCAAGAATTATATTAATATATGTATCCCTTTTAGATACTATGTATAAAACTTAATAATATAATTGCAACATTGAAATTTAGGGTGAATCCAATACTCTACACCTAGGAGTCTAAAGAAAGGGATATTTCAAGAGGCACTCCTTAACCATGATCAAGCTTCTTCCCTCCTCAACCAAGGTCATGACCCTAATCTTTTCCATGCCACAACCATTCCTAATTAAACCATCCCTATATCCTATCAAATCCCCATTTTCATAAATCCATTAAGCCTAAAGCATCCACCCACAGACCCAAGGATTGAAGGTACTTTTAGAAAATAATATGGTTCCTATCATAAAACCATATATTTGAAACATCACCTAATCAAAATATTTATCATAGTCAACATTATAATGGTCACCTATATTAGGATCATATCCAACATTAGCATATAAATTAGAATCCACATCAAAATCATCATCCATTTTAGATAATGAAAGTCATGTTGACACCTATCTCTTTGAGAAAGTATCTAATTTGAATGTATACCATTTAAAAGACATGATTCTTAATCAATCTCAAGATGATGAAATCATAACATAATTCTTTGATGTTTTATTAGTCAAATATCATCAAGTTAGATATGACTTAACTTTAGATTCTAATTCTACAAAGAGTTTTAATGATCCTTTTATAATTCTTGGGGATACATTATCCAACATTGATTATGGGTCTCCTAGTGGATTCTACTATGATTCCCATCATCCCCTTAATCTACCCTTTTCATTGCACATCCCATATCATCCACTTCTTGTTAAGAATCCCTCCATTCTACTCCCCAAATGGAACAAATAAGAACACACATCATTGTATTCCTCTCAACATGCAATATTGTTTGTTGAATCTACCAAGATCCAAGCCAATAATCAAATGATAAAGCCAAATAATCATATTAGTTATGATCCAATATAATCATTCCAAGTCAAGAAGAGTTTTGTAATCATCCAAGTGAAAAGGTGTCATTCCCTAGTAAAAATATCCTTGAGGTGCTAAGGGACCATCAAATTCAAAATAATCATCATCTATCAAGTCAAAGATCAAATTCCTCTAGTGAATCCCAACTTCAAGCACCAAGGGGTAATGAAAATCTAAGTCAAATATCAACAAGTCAAAAATCTTTCATAAGTAATAGTATTATGGCAAAAAATCCTCTTAATATTTGGATGAAAGAACAAATAAGTCAGAAGGTATTAGATCCCTTAAACTCATTTAGTATGAGACATAAATTGAAAATGTCCCCTCAACCATGTCCAATGGTTTATACAAATATTTAACCCCATTTTTTATCTCCTCCTAGTCACACCATTCATCATCATATCACTCAGCGACATCCTCCACCTCACTATCAAAATCATCCAATTCCATCACCACCATAAATCACTTTCTCAAGAAGAATCATCTCTCATAGGGGTTACAAAGACATCTGGTTAAGACATCCGAATAACACTTAATCAAAAATTAACAAAATTCACAAGGACATCAATGAATCTAATATTGATAACATGGTATTGACATCACACATCTCCAAAATAGGTGTTGGCTGAAAATCATGAAAATGTTTGCATACTACATCTCACACTCATATCTAATAAATATATATGTTTTCAAAAAAATCATTCATCTAATGTTTAATAATAGTCTTATGGTACCTTAGACAAGTACTGTGATGAAAATTGGTTTTTGACATCATGGTAAAATAGTCTATTGTTCACATTGTACCTCAACACTTTGGGGCAAATCCATTTCATCTCCCTTGTCAATCCCCTCCATGCCATCCTTGTCTATCTTATTTATACTTATCATATGCCATCATATGGTCCATCTTATTATTTCCATCCTTTTCTATAGTCTTGACCTTATTAAAGATATGGAAGATTTCTTAATAAATATTCTAGAATTACCTTGGCATATTCTCCAAATTTACAATCAAGCAATTAGATATTACAATATGGTTGTTGGTGATCCCCAGTCCAATATTACTTAGTCATCATCCCATTTTCAACATCACCCTCATCCTTTTATCATCCCATCCTTTTCCTATTTTATAGGCATGGTATTCCCTTTTTTAGTAACCCCTTTTGTATAGTGTACATACATAACCCAAATAAAAAGACATAAAAATTGAAATATGTCAAAAACCCTAAAACTCATAAAATTTGGAAAAAGATTAAAAAAATATGCCAATATGTTTTATCTTATGTCCATTCCCCCACTTGCATCCATATCCATGCATTTCACCTCTCATTTACATCACTAAATCATGTCCATCTATCTTAATACTATCTTTCATCCCCTATTCCAAACCAGGGCAAAGATAGTCTATCTTGAACTAGAATTGACCTAGTCTCACTTTAGCTTGATAAGTCCTAAGCCTCTCATCTAAGATCACAACATGGTCATTCCAAAAATTAACTATCCCCTATGTTTATTTTCAAATTTTCTCAAGCACATCTTATCCACAACCCTACTCCATACATAGCTTGATTAAGGCAAATCCATACTCATTTGTTGGCATCAATTATCATCCTCCATCATTATGTTGACTCTCATCATGAAAAATAGATAATACACTAATCAAAACACATCTCTATGTAGATCCTTATGTAAATTTCTCATATTATCTATGTTGTTTGACTTATTTGTATATCTTTTAACATGTGTAAATGATTGTCTTGTGTTTTGTTTGTTTGGATATGTTTCTTTTTAGTATTGCATCATGTATATTTTTTTCTATTGGTCAATTAAAAATGATGTTATGATGAAACCAAAAGTTACAATTGATGATTTTAGGTTCCCTTGATGATGTAGAGTTTGCTATTTACCCCAATTATAATCATGCACTTGAGCACATTGTCATCTTGGTCATACTTATATCATGAGGCATATTGCCTAGTGCTATATTTACATTAGATTGCTTGGACTATAAAGATGTATTTACAATAGACACATTCATAATTTATCCTATCCTTTATACCTACCTAATCATCCAATCATATTCATCACATCATCAATTTGATCATCCATGTCCAATCATCTAACCCAACCACATGACATGTAATATAACATCTCATATCCAATCATCTCTCCTAGTCCTCCATATTCATGTCTAACATCTAAGTCACATCCTCTATCTAAAAGCTAACATCATCATCATCCTCCTCCTCTAGTCTATCTTATCATCGAGTCAAGATTACATCAATTTTAGGTCTTTTTAGATTATGTAGGTAACACATGTTTACTTTTTAGTGCCCAAGGATATCTTGTCCACTAATCTCCTTTCCCATCACATTCATATTTTGGTCACTCAATCATATCTCTCATATTATTCATTATATCACTTAACTTTAGATTTGAGATATACTCATCATTAATCTTATTAAATCATTATCTTATATTGGCCCAATGATCTCCTATGCATGCATCCTTACTTGGGATATGTCAAAATATTACATCCTTTTGTCTTATCATGTTATAGTTGATTCCCCTTTGGGATGTGTTAATAATCATGACATAATCATTTCCACTCCTTATGCATATATCACTTCCAAGGGAATCATCACTTTGTAGCTCACTACTTAGGTCAAGTTCATTTTATTCATTATCTCTCTCCCATCTCACATCCCATCCCCTTGTCTATTTGTCACATCTCACCCCTTATTTCCTATTTTGGATGGCTATCCATATCATTTTTATCTGCATGTCCCCTTGATGGGGAATCATGTCCACTAACTTCATTTACTAAACTTCATCCATGAGTGTCTTTCTTCTTTAAAATACCATTACTCCTTCCACTTCATCCACTCGTAATGCCATTTTAAAGAGGGACAAAATGTATACATCTAAATTTTATCACTTTATTTATCATCCCTAATATTACTATTAGTTCACACCAATTTCACTTGTCTTATCTAATCTCATTTATCTCTTCTAATTCCAGCCTAATATCACCCCTTCTAGTCATTTTTTTAATTTTTTTGATTATTCATTATTCATCCACTAACCTTATATTATCCCACAAATCTATTAATTCTTCTAATCATGTCTTATTTCTCAAATAACCCCACTTGTCCATTATATTCAAATTTAAAATTATAATCCCACTTACCCTAGCCTATTCTTAGGCTACTATCATATATCCTTAGTCCCTTATCACCCATCTAATCACCTCCCTAAACCCCTATTAAATTTTAATCAATTATAGAATCCTCCAAAATATAGATCCTTCTCTAACTTTCTAGAATCCTTTAAAACTGGAGAGTTCCAATGAATTTAAAATTCATTTTAATCCCCATTCATCACCCTATAAATAACCAAGCTTAGAGCATGGTTAGACTAATTAGAATTATAATTTTATGGGTACAATCTCTCCCATAGTCTTGATACTCTCTTGCATCAATCCTAACATCCAAAAATCCATTCATCCTGTCATGTTAAAGCCACCATTATCAATCAAATCAATAATGAATAAAAAATCCTTGAATAATATATTTGAAAATATTGGAGGGAAGCCAAGAAAATCAAGATGATGGTAAGAATCCTTAACTAAGTTTTGATTTCTTGCATATTCTCTCAGGCTTTGATGTTTTTGTAAGTTTCAGGTTAAGTTACTATTTATAGTATATTGAATCCATAGCTCAAATTTACAAGAATACAAGTTCATTTATAAATTGATGGCTTTATGGAAGTAGACACTTGCATAGGGATAGGATATTAATATCGAGCTACTACCTATCTCAGACATTAGTGTCTAGGAAGAAGGAGATCAAGGACAAGTTTAGAACTTGCATAGTTGGAAGATAAGTACATTTTAAGCATTCTAGGCAAGATAAAATACCTTGGTCATTAACATAAGACTTTTTGGACTAATAGATATATGCCAAGAGGAAAAAATATAAATTTGAAAAACCAAGTTCTATGTTTGCCAAGTATACAAGACTGAAGTGCTATATAATCACAAAATATCATCTATAGATATATTTCTTAGAGGTTTGTCTCAAAAAATCAAACCTCCCTCATCTATAAAATTTTATTGTATGAATACAAAATAATGAAAATAAAAGAAATTTACTTTTTATTCCATTCAATCATGGTGAATATAAATAAATACACCTTGAAAAGGAATTTGCTCTACTAGTACACAAAGCACAAAGTAGTTCCTTCCACAATGCAAGAATCAACATTAGGAACATTGTTTTTTAAGGTTTGGATTTCACTACAACCTCAAAGGATCCTACATTATATTACCTTTTCATAACCACCCCATCCCCCATGACCCTCATTTCAATCCTATATATAAAAAAACAAGCCAATATGTTCAAATAAAAAATAAACACAAATATGTTCAACAGTGTTTCATATTAACTAATTACTGTAAGGTGTAACTTCATATTCCTTCATTTGCATACCAAAACCTAAAAAAATGTTAATTTTTATTAATCTTCCATCCAAATCCCTATCGACATTTATATTTCAACTTTGCTTACAAATGTTAGTAGTAATTATTTTAGAAATATTTGTTAGATTAATTAACCTATATTATGCAATAATGTAACATTATGTTTTACATAATGTTGTTTCATTGGTTAGTAAACTTGTTATTTTTTTAAATTATATATTTATGCCTTTATTTATGCTTGTTATACATAGGTTTGTCTCTATCCTTGTATAGATTATAAGTTATAGAGGTTCCTATTCTATAGGAAATTTGTTGTAACTATGATTATGCCTATTTAATAGGATTTCACAATGTATTGAACAACTATTTATGGATTCTCTATATATATAATATGGTAGTAGATCCAATGGTGGGAAAAGTATGGGAGAGAAACATGTTAAGGAGGAGTTTTGGTTTAGGGAGGAAGAGTGAGGATTACATGTACCTAGTGTGAAGGCCATCTGATAAGAGCAAAGTAAAAGAAGAAGAATTTTTTTTTGTGCATCATTGATTTTTGTAATTATTACGATAAAAATAAAAAATAATAAAGGTGAAGTCATGGCAAGTTGATATAGTAGCAAGGAGAAGCATAACAGTTGTGGGAGTGAAATGTTTTTGATCTGAAAAGGAGGAGAATGTAGCACCTATCAGGAAGAGTGCTTATGGCATGAGTACACAGGTCATACAAAGCCTAAAAGTGTGGAGTTTGTTTTTCCTTTTTTAGTTGTTTCTTGGTAATATAAAATTATATTTCTTGAGACAACTTTGTAGGCACAAATGGAATTAAATTTGGTTGAGTATTTTGCCCATAAATTGTATTTAAAGTTTCTAGTCGATTAATTTCATAGGAATTGGGGAAGACACTAGATTTTAATTCATGTAATATTTTTAGTGTTTTAGGGCTATAAACATTTCTATTTTATGTGATCAGAGTATTAGATCAAAAAATTTTGAATTTTTCAGAGAATTACATCCAAAATAAGTCTCTAATGTTTTCCAGGGACTCCATTTCTCTACAAATGCATAGGTGTTTTACCATTGGTTGATTTATTTCATTCAAATTTTAATCCTATGTTTTAATCTAACCAATAAAAAATAAGGTGAAATTGGAAAAATCTATTTATTTTTCAAACTTTAGAAAATTTGATTTTTGTTAGATATTTGCCTGGAAGAACACAATTAATTGTATTAGGAGATAACCATAAAGTCAAATCAGTTAAAATTTTCACCATTTTATGGGTTTTGTATTTAGATGTTGATGGAGAAGGAAATTTTAAAATCAAAGTTGAATATCTCCCATTTTAATTTCTTTTGTACTTTTTTGGTGTTTTTAAGGATGGAAAGTTTAAAATGTCCTAAACAATGTTGAATTTTTTATTGAAAACTAGAATTATTGACTAGTTTATGATTTGAATCAATGGGTAGGAGGAATTTTGTTTAAATTAATTATAATTTTTCTATTATTTTCAATTTTTGGAAAACCTAGGTCAAAATGGCTAGTTTACAACACCTCTTGTTGCTAGATTCACAAAAATTGACAAGAAAGAATTTTAGTTTGTGGAGTCACAAGGTTTTAACGATATGTGAATATTGAAATCTTGATTAAATAGTGCTTGATAAAGAGTAATGGCCTACCACTGATAATGATGACTATGATAAACATCATCATGAGGCTCTTATGTTGTTAAAACTATCAGTAATAAATAATCTCATCTTAGAGGTTAGAAATGTGGTCACTGCATTAGCTTTGTAGACTAATCTTACTTCTAAATATCAAGCCTCTGAAGATGATAGGTATTGTATATAAATAGTTTATTATTTTCCACTAGGATGTAGGAAGGTGGCTCCATTTCCAAATTTTTATTACAAATCAAGGACATCAGTGATCAGTTGAAGGCTATATAGAAGTTAGTTGATGAACAAGATTTGATTTCTCTAGTTATGCAAAATCTTTCACCTTCATTTGAGTCACTTGTGAATTCCTTGCACATGATTGTTGAGACATAGACTTTGAACTTTGAAAAGTTGTCCAAATTTCTATTATAGAAGGAAATAAGGTAAGAATAGTCAGTTATGCTAACATCAAAATCAATTGAGACTATATTCATTTCAAAAACATTTAAGGTACAATGAAGACAATATAGTGGTAGTAATTCATCAAGTGATGAGTCCTTCAAAAGTGATCAAAAAAATCATAGTGGAAATGCCACTATTGTAATAAACCTGGTCATCTTAAGAAATATTGTCATAAGTGACAATATGATTTGACAAAGTAGTCATAATCTATAAATATGGCTAAAGCTACATATGTGGCATCGCATAACTAGTCATAAGAGTCAAGAACATGGTACTTTGACTCAAGGGCTTTGTGACACTACACGTGTCATAGAGATTGGTATGTAAATTTTATTGAAGATACTAGTTGAAATGAAATAGTTTCTTTAGGTGATGGTTGGGCTCATGATGTAAAAGGATATGGAGATGTTAAAATTTCATTGAATTCTATTTTTTACACTTTTTAGAATGTTTTTTTTATCCTTGACATGAATACAAATCCTCTTTCCATTAGTTAAATAACCATGAAACCTAACCTTTATATGGAATTAAAAGGAAATAATTTCATAGTCTAAAGTCTCTGTGATAAGAAAGTCATTACTATAGGGATTGGTGTTAAACGTCTATATAGACTGGTTGATCCTAAAACAGGTAATGATCATGCATTAGCAGTGGTGGCCAACTCTAGTAAATTATGGCACAAGAGGTATGGTTACCTTAGTTATGATCACTTACATACATTAAGTTAGACTAACATGGTGAATGGAATGGCTTCTATTCAAAATAGTCATGATTTATGTTTAGGATGTCAAATTGATAAGAATGTTTCAATTTCATTTGACATTAATAAGAAAGAGAAAACTCATAATGCATTAGATTCGGTACATGTGGGTTTTCATGGTATAATGTAAACACAATCTATTTCTAGAGCTTTGTACTACTTATTATTCATTGCTGAGTTTTCTAGGAAAATGTGGGTTTGTTTCCTACATAGAAAGCCAAAATGTTTCTATAACATTGTTGTTTAGAAAGCTATGGTAGATAAATATGGAGGGAAATAGGTAAATGCTTTGATATTGTTTAAAGGACATGAGTTTATCTCTGGGAAACTTAAATAATTTTTCAAGGAAGGAGAAATACACATGCAAAGTTAGTCACAACAAAATGAAGTCATGGCAAGGTATAATAAGATAGTCATGGAGATGGCATGATGTATATTAGATAGCTATAATATACCATATTACTATTGGGAAAAATTTGTCAACACTATAGTGTTCATATTGAACAAAAGTCCCTATAAAGTTGTGTATAATGTAACACTGGAAGAAGCTTGGTCAGGAAAAACATTGGATGCAAGTAATTTTCATGTTTTTGGATCTAATGCTTCTATTTTGGGCAAAGAATACATGTTTTTTGGCTATTGTGAATAGAGGAATGCATACAGGTTAATAAATGTCTCTACATACAAAAATGTGGTGAGTAGGGATGTACGTGTAGATGAGAAAGTATCATTATTTTTGAATAATGGTAAATCTACTAAAGGTAATGTATTGGTTTCTATTGACAATGTTTTTAGAATAAGTTTTGGTACTAAAGTTAAACAAGGTTCAAAGATGGAAAAACTAGAGGAGTCAAGTTCTAGTGATGAAAATAATGTTTCTAAATCTTCACAATCAAATCAAGAAGACCAACACAAAAGGCCTAAGTGGTACCATACCACTATGCAAGATGTTCGAAAGGATGAATTGCCTTATTTTATGGGAGGGCAATGATCAAGGTCAAGAAAAATGGAAGTGTAAGGTGAAGAGCAAGTTAATTCTTCTTTTACTATTATTTCATAGGTATTGAAACCAAGCACAAGCTCAAAGACCAAAGTCAAACTCAAATGGAAGTGTTCCATGAAGGTTGGTGAAATAAGAAGGGGCATAAATAGAGAACACAATAATGCTGTGCATAAGAAATGTACCAAAAATATACAAGAATGGAGAGCAGTAGATATTAAGTTTTCAACAACTCTTCACATGAATATCCCTTAGGGGATATGCTATGTTGTTTAGTCTTGATGTATATTCTAAACTTTTTTTTAGACTTTATCACTCTAACAAACAGGAAAATCATGACATATCGAAGACATGACAAAAATTCAAGGAATAACAAAATCTAGTGAACCTGGTATCCAATACCATTTCCTACACTACTTGGTGGTTATAGAGGCACACTACCCATGTACTACGGTAAGATGGATTGGCAACAATAGGGGCATTTGGATACATCACTGTAGAGGCAACAATAATACACCCTGGTTGATTTTTGTATAGACTTAATCATATATTGTAATAATGACTAAAACAGTTGGCTTACTTATTAAGGGAGGATGTTAGATTAATTAAGCTATATTTTACAATAATGAAACATCATGTTTTACATAATGTTTTTATGTAAATTAGTAAACTTGTTAGTTTGTTAGAGGCTATATTTATGCCTTTGTTTATTCTTATTATACATAGGCTTGTCTTTAGTCTTGTATATCATATAAGTTATAGAGGTTCCTATTTTATATGGAACTTTTTAAAATTATGATTGTGCCTATTTAATAGGCATTCACAGTGTAATAAATGACTTACGACTTCTCAATATATCTAACAATTTTAAAGGTATATATATCTAATATGTTTGACCTTTATAAATACTCTTGCTTACATATGGTCCAAAAAGACCTCAAATGATTCCATAGTCTCAAATTTAAGTATTAATGGTGGTTTTGATCTTTAAGGACTAAGTTTGATGGTTGTGTAATTATATTTTCATTTTTTAGATATAAAATATAATCAATTTTTTGGGTATATAAAATCCTAATTGAAAGACCTTAAAAGATAAAATAACATAGGCTCTTCCTATTTTTTATTCTCAAGATCACCTTTTGATACAAGTGAAGAGCATACATAGCATGTCCTAAGGATAAAATAATTTATCTAGTCTGGTTTTGATTCCCAAGTTTTTATTGTGGCATGTGGGAAGAGCATACACAAAATACACACACACACAAAAATATAAATAAATAAATGAAACTAATAAAAATATGTAAAAGCAAGATTAATTTATTAAGCTTAAACATTAGATGTGTGTGTTTGGTTTGATTAAGTGTTTTTTCTAGTGATCCTATAGAAAAGGATGTTAGTAGATTTTTTTGATATTTGATGGATGTAATCCTTAAAAAATATTGTAGCCCATAAAACATGCATACACCATTTAGAAGGACACAAATATTGAATAGAGACATGTGGACACTACAATAAATGTAGACTATGCAACATATGTCTAGATAATACACCAAAAACATACAATAATCAAATACATAGATGATGAAAAAAGACACATAGACATATTTTATCAAGATGAAAATGCTATGGGGAACAAAAATGACATGACATCTATATAGACATTATATAGAAAATAGATAATAGTACTACACGCAAATGTTGAACATCAGACATCATTTATTAGAACATAGACATTATGAGAAATGTAGATGACTTGACATCGGCATA